>VSMD01132622.1:0-28404 GCA_008750895.1 Mirza zaza | reverse complement strand
GTAATCAAACTGAACCTTCTTGAGTTCCCCTTCACTTTTGTCATATATCACCCACCCACACATACACACAAACACAAATGCCATGAGTCATTTTTGAATGCCTATTCTTTGTATACCACTCAAACAAAAAGAAATATATGGAATAAAAAATTAAATTACACCTTCACTTTACTTCCTTTCAAATACTTTTTCTTCTCCAGAGGTAATAACTATAAAAAATTTTTATAGAAATTATAAAGAAAATCAACTGTATTCTTTTTAAGCTCTGTATTGTATTTCATAATGTGCCTGTGCTATAATTTATTTAATCAGTACACTGATGGATATTTATATGGCATGTAGCTTTTCACAATAACAAAACATTAGAACTTTTCTTAACTAAAAAAACTACTTTGAGTATTTTAATTATAAAATTAATATTGTTCACTGAATTAGTGAAAAAAAATTGAGCCAAGCAAAAGAGGCTGTAAGTTTGCTTTCACTATGTTTGTTTTTCAGTCTCCTTAAATAGACTTAGTATTTAGTAGAAATTCTTCAGAGTTTCTAGGTATGAGGTATTAGGGTATTCTAAATTATCTATTCTATTGATTATGTCATTAGGAATGGGGGACATTGGGGTCCAATATATATGATCACACTACATTTTACTTAGAAGTCTTTTTTGATACCCCAAATTATTTTAATCACCAAACATAATATATTAACTGTGGAGGAAAAGGCAGATAAAAGTGCTTTGAATCACTAAATACTTTTAAAATTTTGGCTAGAAATCTTTTAAGAAATGTTTATACATTGTATGTAGGATATATGAATCATTTATATAATCCTATAAAAGATCATACAATCTGTATTAACTATTTTGTAACTTTTTTCACTTAATATATCTTGAGATCTTCATGCAAGTCATAACCAATTTAAGTGGAAAATGGAAGCTTGTTCTCAAGAAAACTAGGATGCCACTCCTACAGCTGATAAAAGTACAAGCAGAGTGGAATGTTTAAGCTAACTCTTTTATTTATTTTTTTTACATCTCTCTATAAATATTTTAGCTCTGCATTAAGCCCCCACATCCTTATTTGTATTAATATTGGACTCAACCATAATTGTATAAAATTTTAATGAACCCTCTGGCTTTTATTTGTCACAAACTCCATTGAATCATGTTTCTTCTTATCTAGTATTGTCCTTGCATACTCAAGCAATTTGTCAGTTTGTCAAACATTTCAGTATCTTGAAACTGCTTTCCAGAATTCTGTTTCTAGGTTTCTTTAAAAAAAATTATTTCAGCATATTACAGGGTTACAAACATTTGGGTTGCATAAATTGCTTTGGGTTTCTTTGGTAGTAATGATGACCTAAAACTCCTGGAACTTCTATGTCAGAAGTTGTCCCAAACTTAGTCACTCCTCCTTGGTTATCTAATTTCAGTGCAAGTTAAAGAGAGCCAGAAATTACTTTTCTTAACTCACAATTCCCACCTGTGGTTATACACAGGTTGTCTTGTACAGTTGTACACGTAGTACACTGAACAAGTCTAGGGGGTATCATTTATACCGCAGATACAGATATAGACACATATAGATATTTGAAAATCCAATCTATCTATCTATCTACAGTGTTCCAGTAGATAGCAATGAAATGTCTTGTTCTAATAAAAGCAGGTTATTATGACAATTTTCAAATAAATGATAAGAACCTCATTTTTTCTAATTTGCACATTAGGAGATAGAGTTGTACTGAGCAGATCTCGTACTATCTGGGAAAAGATAGCTTTGCTTTATGATCAGAACATTGAGAAAGAAGTATATTCTCTGTACGGCACACTCCTTTATTTCGATCACATTCTGCCTCATTTTGCTGCAGTTGTTTACAGTCTGTGCCACACATGGGACTGCAATAACCTGAATGTCGAACATATGAGGTTCTGTTTCAGGGGACTTTAGTGTCAGCTAGGTGGTCCTGAAGGCCAGAGCTGGACTAAGCAAGGTCTTGATATCTGAGGAAAATTGCGGTTCCAAAACCAAGCAGAGAGTTGAAACAAATTATTTCATAAGATGGATCTTTAAATATTGTAACTAATACATATATATACACATAGACCCATGTATATACATGCAAATATGTACGTGTGTATATATACACATATATAAGCTAAATATTTCCATCTTACATTAATTTACTTCACTAAAAAATTAATTAATTTTTACCATATTTTTGTCCCCAGAGACATTCTATCTTGGGCATTGCAATATTTAGCATGAAGGATTGGCCATATGTAATATAAAGCCAAAATCACAGTGACTTGGGTAAGATTGATTTTTATTCTCCTGCCTTGAACAACACGATCTGAATTGCACACATCACTTGTGCTCACATCTTAATGATCTCAAATTTTAGTTGGATGAAAAAAAAAAGTCTAGTCCCATGGCAACATCTAGCTGTAAGAATGTCTGGGAAATGCAGTCTTTAATCTGAGCCACCATGAACCCAGCTGAATATTTTATTGCTAAGGATGAAGGGGAGAATGAATAAACTTTGTTAGCAGTTATGCTCAATAACCTAATGAGAAAAGAACCATAACAACCACTTTTCCTATTGAAGCTTCTTTTTTTTTTTTTTCTTTAAATAGTTGATCTAATCCCTTTATAAATCTTCTTAAAATTGAATGGAAAATGCTACTAACCCAAAATGGGGAATCGAGTTTTGTGAAGTTTCTTCATCTAAATCTATTAGTTATTATGAGCTGGGCCAACATATTCATTAGAATGCCCATAGTAACTTAAGAGTCATCCATTTAAACAAGTATTTGTCTTCGAGCAATAAGTTCTGAACATACCAGAAACAAAGTAACAAAATAGACCCCCAGTATTTATCTATGTCATATAATTTCATCTAAATCATCTGAATTGACAAATATTAAGGAAGAAATAGAAGCCAATTTACCAATGTTATTTCTATCATAAAAAAATGTGTATGTCTGACTTAATTTAAATTTTTGCTACAGGATTCAGAATGTAAGGTTTTACTTTTACAATAATGAAATAAAACAAAAAAGTGATTAATATACCCACAATCATATAGGCAGAGAAATTCTCACGTAAATTATTTGAGTAATATATTTGATGGAGTGACATATGTTCCATATTAAAATTAACCTGTCTTTAAAATTAGAGAACAAATTTTCTTTTAAAGGATAATACAAGGTTAAAATACAATGAAAAATTAGTGTGAAAATGAACTTCAAGAATACATAACACACTGTCTATCACAGGGAATTCATATATTCAGCCCCAGTTATTTGAGAGGAAGAACTTTCTTGATATTAATTTGACACATTGGCATATACTGAAGGTAAATGTTGATGACATGTCCCAAGAGAAGGTCCTTAGAAATGGAGAAAGTATAGCTGTCTATCAAATTGACGTCATAGGATAACACAGATGGCTGTCAATAGGCACTTTTTAGTTCTGCACCATGAAAATACAATGTGCTCTGTCAGATGACTTTTGTCCTCAGGCTCTTTATGGCTAACAGGACATGATGACTTTGTATACAGTACAGGTTTCTTCTACTTAGTCTCATGCAGCTGATATGTGTGTTTCGTTAAGCAAAATAAATATGTGCATCTTCTGACACTCGCATTTACTTTCTTGGAAAGAAGTATCCAGACAGTAAAGTATATTCCTTTCTGGGGTAAAAACAAAATCTACTGAGGAGTCCCCAACCAGAATATGAAGAATATAATAATTTGCACAACAAATGTGTCCACCCCAGCCCTTTACTGCTCACTTGCATATAACATTTACTGACCCATGAGCACAGCATTCCATTAGACCCATGATGTGTGGGAGTTCAATGAGGAGGCTCAAAGCAAATACAAAGTCTACCACTGAGTAAGTGGGGGTGGGTAGAGGGTGCCAATGATACAGAAAAGTGGACCACAAAACTGGGGTCCATTTGAAGGCCAAGTGGGTTCTTGCCTTCACGCGGGAAAGAATTCAAGAGCATGCCAACAGAGTAAGGCAAAAGCAAGTTTATTAAAGTAAGAAAAGAACAAAAAGGAGGCCGCCCCATAGACAGGGCAGTTACTGTCTCTCAGAGCAAGAGAGAGTAGCTTTTTGTGCGTTTCTGGGGTCTTATTTTATACCTTTAATTTTATGTTAAACGGAGGGAGGATTATTCATAAGATTTCTGGGAAAGGGGTGAGGTGTTCCTAGAATTGAGGGTTCCTCCTCTTCTAAACCATACAGGGTAACTTCTGGGAGTTGCCATGGCATTTGGAAACTGTCATGGTACTGGTGGGAGTTTCTTTTAGTGTGCTAATACATTATAAGCAGGGTATAATATTATATGTATATATAGATATTATATATAATATTATTATTGGTAAAGGTGACCTGAGGTCATTTTTCATGGCCATCTGGGTTCTAGCTGGTTTTGGCCTGTTTCTCTACTGTCTCTTGTTTTATGAGAGATGTTACTTCAGGGCTTATGACTCTTATTGAACAGAGCCTGCCAGTCCCCTATCTCTCTGATACTTTCCTGGTTGAACCAGAACTTCCTTCTAACAGGGAAACAAAAGGCCATGTCCTTCTAAAAACACCAATAAGCATGGAACCACATCATATCTTTTCTTCCTCGTGTTGTTACTTCCCTGTAGTATTCAACCATTCACACTGAAAATAATGACATAGAGAGAAAGTAAAAGATAGTGCAAGCTATAGCTCTTTTTCTTTTCAGTTCATCCTTTCTCACCAGTATGCTAAGGGTAGAGAGTGGTGGTAGAATGCCCACATATCAAGAAGTGAATTGAAAGCAGTTGAGTTAATTTTGTGCAGTATTTCTACTCTTCTGGTAAGAACAAAATATATATACACATAGGAACTATGATATAAGAATTATGGTAATTTCAGTAATTCTGCATATAATTTAAACGCTTATATTTGCATTTAAAACTGGCATTGTGTAACATAAAGAATAAAATTCATGCCGATTTTTTAATTTACAAATTTTTAAATATTTACTTTTTCTTTACTTAGAACAACATGAAGTAACAAATAAAAACTCCTATGGCAAGTTGAGGGAGACTGCAGAAAAAAAGAACAAATTTTATATGTTAGTACTCTTAAAAGAAATTGCTCTACTTTTTGAACAAGTGGCCCCGTATTTTCATTTTGCACATGGCCCCACAATTTGTGTAGCTCTTATGTGAGCTCCACTGTCTGTCACTCAGCAGCCTCTACAATATAACTTATACATTGTCCTTTTTATGTCACTGCCAAGTCTAATTCTCTGTCCCACCTACCCCTAGAATCTATGAGCCACCTGGTTCCTTTAACAAATTCCTTTTCTGCTTAATCTAGCTGGGTGGGTTCTATTTTTTACAGCTAAACACACTGACTGATAATAATAATAAAAATAATAGCTAAAATGTACAGATTCTTACTCTATGCTAGTATGCATTTTCATAATAATGAAATAAATACTATCACCTATATTCTATCAGATGAGGGTTAAAAATCAAATAAATTGTCTGAGTTCACCAGCTAATACATTCAGGGCCAGGATTTAAACCCAAGTAATCTGACTCCAACGCTGTGTGGAGCTGCATTTATGTTAATGTTTGTCCTTCTAAACATTGTTGATCCCTATAGCAAGAATTTTACTAAGTTCTAAGTAGGCACGGTGCCACCTAAACACATAGTCATTGTTACAGTCCAAGACAATAAATGTTTAAATCAAATATTGTTGCTGAAAACATAATTCTTAGGGACGATCCAATAAACTATCTTTTCTGAGAACCACATTGGTGGTGATTGCGAATCTTCAATGATCTTTACTTTTCTAAGATTTGTTTTCTCTGGATTTTATTTCCCTGCTTTTAGCTTCCTAGATTTTACAAAATTTTACCAGCATATGATTACATTGATTAGGAAAGACAGACAAAGTGAAGAAGTTTGATGGCCTGAAATATGAATAGTCATTTTTTTTCTGTTTATCAGAGGTGCTAAAATAGCTTTTTCAGCAAATTTTTTTCATGTTGCTCATGCTATGGTGGCTCTTATGGAAGTTCATGTAGTTATCCTGGCAGGATAAAAAGTTTGCAATTACAGCTGATTCTTGAGAAGTCTTCACAAATAAATGAGGGGCCAGATGTTGTGTCTCACACCTGTAATCCTAGCATTCTGAGAGGCTGAGGTGGGAGGATTGAGGTCAGGAGTTTGACACCAGCCTTAGCAAGAGCAAGACACTGTCTCTACAAAAAAAAAAAAGAAAAATTGGCTGGGCATGGTGGCAGGTGCCTATAGTCCCAACTACTTGGGAGGCTGAGGCAGGAGAATCGCTTGAGCCTGGGACTTTGAGGTTGTAATGAGCTATGACAATACTACTGCACTCCAGCCAAAACAAAAACAAAAGAGCAAATAAATGAGGGACCATAAAGGTTGAGAGTGATAGAATTTAGGAGCTTGGACAATACTTACCTGTACTAGGTTTAACATTCTGCCTTAAGTCCCTCAGTCTGTGGAAATTAAATCATTCTGACTTAGGGACATGTCACTTCAGTTCTTAGATGTTTTCAAATTTTGCCGATATAAGGTAACAGAGACATGGTACTTTAAAAAAAAGTATGCAATTTACTATAAATAAAAAGTATGTAATGTGGGCTAAACTGTGCAAGTTAAAACACTACAAACCATAAAGGTGAGGATCATAGGACAAATATTTCCTTAACAGCCATGAGTGGGATGGTGCCTTTATGATTTATTCTAAAATAACAAAACAATCTGAAACAATGAAGTGTTTCTCTGTGCTTCATGAATATATATTAATTCAGTTCATGACAGAACAAGTCATTGGCTGTCTCTGCCAAACAGCCAAGAGGAGATGATTGATTGTTTTATGCAGAACCTGGCAGGGTCTAAAGGTACTTAAAATCTGTGGTTGATGAAATGCAAAATACTGCCAAAAAATAAATGTAATGTGAATATTATCATAATATTTACATTGATGACCAGAAGTATTTGAGAACTATTATTCATAAACTTCCCAAATCTACTACAAATATTTTTATACAAACTACCTTTTCATTACTTCCTTAAACAAAACTGTTATTGCCTTTAAAGTATATATACTAAAAAATAGATTTGATTAGCTTTATTCTCTCACTTCACACATAAAATAGTGGTTTACTGTTTTCATAAGAATTTTTTTTGCCATGTTAACATGAGCAAGTAGTTTATTTGGTTTACAGTCAAACAAGGAAAATGCCCCTTCCTGTAAAGTAAATTGACTCACTTTTTTATTTACTTCCGATCTAACATTATATCTTCTTATAATTAGGTAACCATGTATTACCATAAGCTTGTTTTTCAAATTTCTGGCTACTTAAAATTATTTTGGGGGGGAAAGAATTGCTGATACTTGCCTCTGGCCACAAATGTGTTATCTTAATTTGGGTTCCCCTATATGTAGATCTCAAGACACGGAATTAGATTTATTTGAAGGGCATTCACAGGAAGCAGTGTGAAGGAGCAGGGACAGCGAGAAGGAAGGAGAGGCCAGCACAGGTGAACATTCCTGAGATGGCTGCTGTAGACAGCAAGAGTGACACTGCCGGGACCTTTGCGAAACAGGTTGCCCACACTGAGCATTCGAAGGACAGCCACTGTCCTCCACTGGTAGCAGGTAGCCTGGGAGCTGTAACTCCCTCACAACTCTGGGCTAACTATGCCTGGGCTGAAGAGGCTCCCATGACTTCAGAGAAAGCTCTGAGACAGGAAAATGGGGACCCTCCCGCCCAGGGGCACAAGATAAAATTCAAGACACTCAATTAAATTAGGATTTTAGATAAATTGCAAAGACTTTCTTATCATAAATATTACATGAGACATACATGAAAATTATTCATTATTTATCTGAAATTCAAATTTAACTGGGCATCCTGTACCCTCTTCTCCCCCGTAGGTATGGCAGCCTACTCCCAGCACGTGCTTGAGGTGGGACGCCGTTGGCATGAGTCTGAGCTCGCCCAGAACTGGCCACTCACTCTTGGAGCAGCTAAAATCCAAGATGGGCTGAAGGTAGGGAAAGCAGGGCACCAAAAGCATCTGCTACCCGTGGCTATTCCTCATTGTAGATAAAGAATACAACATCCACTAACTGCACCAGTCAGAACTGCACACATATTTATCCTCATGCAACTTCATTTTTCTGGTCAGCACTTCTATTGCTACTAATAAGTCTCCATTCAACCTCTCCATAAATAATTTTTTATTTGATTTTTTTACAGCACCAGCTTTGCACAAGCAAAATTATACTTACCTTTCGAATCCTCTCAAGCCCTCTTGGGTTTGCTCATGCCATTTTCTTGTCACACTGTAATCAGGGATGCTTTATGTGCTACCAGTACATGTTGGTCCAGGCCCTCTGAGAAGCAGAAGCCAAGGCAGGACTAGCTGTGCAGGAGATTTATTAGGGGCAACCACACCTGTCACCTGTGAGGAGGAGACAGGAAGAGACAGAGGAGAGAGGTGCTGGTCAGATCAAGATGTAGGTCCAACCACAGGTGGATGAGAGAGGCCAGGAAAAAGGACAGTTAGTAGAGTTTGAGACTGGGATGGGTATATACAAACATAATGAGTGAGATGTGCAACGTTTGGGGGATGGTGATGCTTGAAGCTCTGACTTGAGGGGGGAGGAGGAGCATGGACAATATACGTAACCTTAACATTTGTACCCCTATAATATGCTGAAATTAAAAAAAAAAAGAACTGTAAAAAAATAGTTTGAGACTGCAGTGCAGTTTTTTGTTGTTGCTATTTTATTTTAATGTATTTAATTAACAAGTAAAAATTGTATATAATGAATTGTACAATGTGATGATTTGATATATGTATACATTGTATAATTTGTGTGTGTGTGTGTGTGTGTGTGTGTGTGGTGAAGGCACTTAAAATCTGCTCTCTTATCAAAATTCAAGTAAAAAAACACAGTACTATTGACTATAGTCACCATGCTGGACACTAGATCTCCAGAACTTACCCATCAAAGAGTGCAGCAGGGCACTCTTTCGGGAGACCCTTTGGAGGAATCCTGCATTCCTCAGGAACAGGCTGGGTAAGTGACCCTGCCACACTCCATCACTGGCCAGGAGTGGCTCACGAGAAGTATGGCCTCAATGAGTACATGGGTGGAGGTCAGAGCACAGCAGTCAGGCCCCTGGCAGTACCAGATCTGGGATGCTCCCTTTCGTGGCCGGCCACAACACAGTAGCTTTCACCAGGAGGAGTACAAAAACATGCCTGCTAAAGACGAGCTCATTAATGGACTAAGCATGCTGTTCAGAGATCATTTTGAAAATAAGTTTCACATTCATGAAACTTAAGTAACTGGGATGTCTGATTTGTAGGGATATTTTGGAGTGGGGAAACTTGGTAGCATTTTTTTTTCCAAACCACAGCTACTTAGACATCAGCTTATTTCAACAGTTCCTTAGGGTTTTCTCACAATAAAGTGGTAAAATATAGTAATGGTAGCTACTTTGTAAGGCTACTATGAAAATCCTATGAAGGTGACTTAGGTAGAGCTTTTAGCATAGTAAAAGTTCAATTAATATTAGCTATTGTTGAACTATCATTAAAAATGAACGTGACATGTATACATATAAAATCATCCACTTTCTCCATTATTCTTGGCTCCACATTCCTGAAGAACACAATGTCTCCTTTCCCATTGCCAGAGAAACTGAAAGGAATGGGTCACCAGGACTGATCTTCCTACTCTCTGTAAGTGTCAGATCCCTGCAATCATGGATGTGGAACTCGAAATCTACTGACTCTATTTATCATAAATTGCCGCCCAACAAGGCACCTCTAAAACTTAGTGGCTTGGCTTGGCACGGTGGCTCAAGCCTGTAATCCTAGCACTCTGGGAGGCCCAGGCGGGCGGATTGCTCAAGGTCAGGAGTTCGAAACCAACCTGAGCAAGAGCGAGACCCCATCTCTACTATAAATAGAAAGAAATTAATTGGCCAACTAATATATATATACAAAAAACGAGCCAGGCATGGTGGCACATGCCTGTAGTCCCAGCTACTTGGGAGGCTGAGGCAGTAGGATCGCTTGAGCCCAGGAGTTTGAGGTTGCTGTGAGCTAGGCTGACACCACAACACTCACTCTAGCCTGGGCAACAAAGTGAGACTCTGTCTCAAAAGAAAAGAAAAAAAATAAATAAATACAACTTAGTGGCTTAACACAACAATAAGCACTTATTACATTTCAAGTTTCTGTTGGTCAAGAACTCGGGAAGGGCTCTTGTGGACAGTTCTCACTTCTTGTCTTTCAGATAGTTGTAGTCAGTTGCCTGCTGGTACTGCAGTCAACTGAAGGCTTGATTTGGTTGAGAGCTGCAGTCTCCAAACCCCAGGCCACGGCCTGTTAGGACCCAGGCTATGCGTCACCACCTGAGCTGCCCCCAGTACCCTCCCATCCTCTGTACCCATCCCCCATCCACAGAAAAATTGACTTCCACACAACTTAAGAACCCACCCTCACAGCAGGAGGTGAGTGGCAGGCAAGCAAGTGAAGCTTCATCTGTATTTACAGCGCCCCCCATCGCTGACATCACCGCCTGAGCTCCGCCTCCCCCTCACCCCATCTATGGAAAACTTGTCTTCCATGAAACCAATCCCTGGTGCCAAAAAGGTTAGGGACCACTGGTAGAGGATCCATTTCCAAGATGGCTCACTCATTAGATTAGAAAGTTGGTGCTGGTTCCACGCTTACTCGCTCATAAGACTGACATGTTAGTTGGAGGCCTCATATCCTCTGCTCAGAGCTGTTTGGGTGTCCTCACAGCATGTGATTTAAGAGACAAAGGTGAAAGTTGCAATTATTTATTTGACCTAGCGTGGGAAGTCACATACCATCACTTCGACCATATTCTACTGGTCACATAGGGCTAGCACACAAGGGTATAAATACCAGGAGGCAAAGATCACTGAGGACAGTGTTGCATCTCATGTATACATGATTATCTCCTGCAGAATATATGTGTTCAAAAGAAACTATGTTATAATAATAAGAGCGCTTATAGCACTGGAGAACATAGGCAAAAACCATCTTTCACCAGAGGTAAACTAAGCCTTGGTTTTTTGCTTGTGTACACAGGCAAATGCAACCTCACAACTCTGCCCTACCCTTTTGGACAAGGTATAAAGCAGAATATAAGCAGGATTCAACGCAAAGTTGGATTTGACTTGGCCTAATCAGCGCATTTAGTAAGCACACAATTAAATGCCTTTAGAGTAGCATTGCTTCTCCACTTTGCCAACACTCCCTGCAGTCTTAAATCCTACAAGTTGCATATTATCTGTCTGGCCCCTGAAGGCACTTGCAATCCCTGCTATAAGAAACTGAGACTGTGAGTATGGAGAATGGAGGGATAGGGGGTATGAGGGGAAAGGGAGGGAGAGAGGGCTCTAGAAGCAAGCTCACTCAGCGATCCTCCTTCCCTGAAGAGGATAACATAACAACAAATAAAGGTCTTGGCAGTATCACCAAGGATTTAACACAGGCAAGAGAACAGTGTTCTTGAAAGTGAAGTTTGTTAAATACCAAAGCAAGGAAATGGAAACTCCTCAGGAGGTCTTTAGAAATAGGAAAGATTCTAATCTGTCTGGAAGAATTTAGGTGTGGTTTTTCTTGGGGGTAAATGGGTTGGTTTATATAACTTTACAAAGTTCCCCCTATGATTTCTTTGACCTCCTTCTATGAGTTTTTAAAAAGTTATCCCCCTTTCCCACCACCTCTGCCCCCACAAAGGCCCCGTAGGTGCAGAATGTATCATGACTCTATCATGAAGCTCAGTATTTTCCCTCTTCTGGGAAATGGGAGACCACCCACGCTGAGCAGTGATGGCTGCCACCTAAAATCTACATATTTGGCTTGCTGTAAATTGTCTGTCGTTTCATTTTTCCATTTGTAGAATTATTTTCAAAATCTTGTCATTAGTATTTTTAAAAGCTTTTTTTATTATTATTTTGTATCTTTTTCCAAAAAACATTCCCTGCGCAAAAGGATTCTAATTAACTTTTAGTATTTCAATAATATATGTATATTTTTAAAGCTCAAGACTTTTACAGGGAGAAAAAAGTAGTTTGTAATTTATGCTTTATCCAAGCCTCCTCATTTTCAATGTGTGTGTTCTCATGTGAAGAAATCCAATGCTTCCAACATATTCTTTGAATGTTATGTTTTCTTTTCTAAACAAACAATGTGATGATCAATTTCAATCTTATGCCTAGCCTTCTATACAAGTGTGTTTTCCATTAAAGCTCATCATAACTTTTCCAAATGTGTTTCTCAAACAAATCAAGATTCTTTTATCCTTACATAGTAAAATAGTCTTGATTTAATTTGAGAAAAATCTCACATATCAGAGGTCAACAGAAACTGTAGATGTCTGAATGCCACTGTTAAAAATTTTATTGCACTAACGTAAAGATATTAATATAATATACATCACCTTTTATACGTCAGAAATTTAGAAATTTCTTAAGTCCCTTTTTCCCTGTGTGGTGCTATAACTTTCAATGTGTTCTCAACTTTTAAAACCAAATCTTTTTGGTTTTTTCAGTTTTCCCAATATTATGGAAAATTTCAAATTTATAGCAAAGTTGAAAGAATTTTACAGTGAAAACTCATATGAATATTGCCTTTTACCACAATCTTGCTATTACCTCTTTACCATACACAGGCCTATTTTGATAAACATAAAACTGTCACCTCTTACTCTCCACACACAGATTATCTTGAGAATCTCTGCTATATGGCCTATGTATCTCCACCAGACCAAAACATTTGAACAAGCATTATATTCTGTGGTTTGAATTATAGTGATAGCAGATTAAAAATAATAATGACTACAATGAATTAAAATATGTCAAACATGTAGGAATCCATGAATTCATAACAAAACTTTAACAAAAATGTATTGGTTATCCTTGGAGCTTTCCAATACCAACTCACCATTCCAAAAATGAATCAATAAAGGGGAAAAGGAAAGCAATCGTTCTTTTTCCCTATACAAACTGTATTTATGGGTAGCTAAATCACAGACAACAAAAAGCTATTTTTAGAAAACGGTAGCAGATAAATGCATAGAGAATGAATGTTACCATTTTACAAACCCTAATGAAATAAAGGAAATAGACAAGCATGAAAAGCTGCTAAAATCTTTAGGTAGACGGTTGGTAAAGTTATAATGAGAAAGTCAGACTGACATCTTCTTAAATCCACTGATCAATTTTAATATCACCCAAAAGCAAGACAGAAGACATTATGGGTCCTCTGATGATATAATTAGAAGTACACTATGCCATCTCGAAACTATTTCTCCATTAACAAAATTGCACTAGAAGCTAACTCAAGCCACTGAATAGTTCTAACTCCCAATATACAGGCAAACACAGGCATAAAAGCACACAATAAATAGTACCAGGAGGAAGCAAGCAACCAAATGCAGAAGATAGGACATCATACGTGACCAATGAGCTGGTTAATCCAAAAACTAAAGGATTTTAAAATAGAGGAGGGTAGTAAATGGAAGTATATTTTAAAAGACTTAAGAAACACATTAGTCAAATCCTAATTGTGGACCTTGTTTGGGTCTTAATTGAAACAAACCATTTGTAAATAGACATTTTTAAAACAATTTTAAAAATCTGAACATGAAATAAATATTAAATAATATTAAGCAATTATTTGAAGTATTTAGTTGTTTTAAGACCACTCTGGTTACATTTAAATTTTTAAGATGTCTTTATCTCTTATAGCTACATACCAAAGTACTTTATAGGTGAAATGACATATTTAGGTTTTCTTTTAAAACACTCCATAAAAAATATGGACAGATATATAAACAAGATTAGCAAGATATTATTCTCTCTACACTGTGTATGTTCAAAATTTTTTATTAAAGGAAGTTAGGAAAAAATATTAAAAAAATGTTATCAGGAATTGTGATGATAAAGGAGGCATGGGAGGAGAAAGAATAAACAAAGTTTCATTAGCTTTAAAACATATGTCATACTTTAAAAAAGAGTTGGCTTTCATAGGAATATGTTGAAAAATTATATTGAAACGATACTGTGCATTTGTGTATGTACCAAGGGGGTCCCTCAATTGCATATTAGGGATTTGATAATTTATTTTATAACAAATGTGAACCCAACAAAAAATTTTACACTGAACAGTAATATAATTAAGCCTTGTTTTAAGAAAAATAAGTTACCTTTAAGAATTTTGGCAGTTAACCAATATGAAGTCACTGGAGCATAACAAAAAGAAAATAGCAAGCTTTTACTTGTTTAGTTTTGAAATATATAATACTTTTATAATAGTGAAAAGGCATTTCAAACTATTTCCTACTTCCTGAGATTCTGGGATGTTCTGCACTTTCTTCTCCCACCCACACTCTGACATTTAGGTGAGAATCTCCATTTAATGGGGAAAAAATAAAATAGCAGGCCAAAGGCAGAGGAGCAAAGAAGCAAAATGCATGTGGCACTCACTACTAGCCTCCAATACCCAAAGCCATACCACTTTCTCCATTGACAAGATATACCGTGTTTCCCCAAAATTAAGACAGGGTCTTATATTTATTTTTCCTCAAGAAGACACCCTAAGGCTTATTTTCAGGGGATGTGTTATGTTTTTTAAGTACGGTACAACAATCTACATTTATTCAAATATAGTTGTCTTCTTCTGGAACATCATCATAACTCTCCAAACCCCAAATTCCACCCTGTATTTCTTGTGAATTTATTTCCTTTAGAATCATTGGCCCTAATCTCTCATGTGGAGCAATAGAGCTCTCTCGGGACAGAAGAAAAGGGCTGCTCTCGTCTTCTTTACTGCTCCTCGAGGAAATGCATGGGTTGTGCAGATATGCTGAGTAGCCACGCCCAACACTAGGTCTTATTTTCGGGGTAGGGCTTATGTTGCACAAATGCTTAGAAATCCTGCTAGGGCTTATTTTATGGGCTTATTTTCAGGGAAACACGGTAGAAAATGAAGCATTAAGGTAATTGGGCCCAGACAGATTCTCAGTGGGGTCCGTCTTCAGCTGGAGCAGACAGAATAGGGGCTGATCTATAGGACTCAAAGCAAGAAAATCAAGGAGAGGAAACAATGAAACTTTCCATTGGAAGTTGCAGACTTCAAGTTCAGATAGCATTCAGCCGCTCTGCCAGCCCCCTTAGACCAGCAAAAGCTTTCCCCAAACACAGAGGGCTCTGGTGATTCATTTTTTAGTAATAATAAACAGAGCTTCACTGGGTAAGTCACTATAAGGACTCCTGGAGAAAGTCCTGGCAGCAGCTTCAGGCTTCACAGAGGATCTTGCAGAAGCAGCAGAGAAATGAGGTCACAGGGTTTAGGAAAAGCCTCCCAAAAGAGACCAGGATTGGAGACTATAGAAAGCCACAAATGGCAAGAAGGGGTGGTATTGATGAAATGGAATCAAGGAGCAGGGCCTAGACTGAGAGCTGCCCCTTGTGCTGATCTGGGAGTGGTTATGGCAGGCAGGAGGCAAGGAAAACAATGAAGAAAAAAGAAAAAAGAGAGAGAGAGAGAGGACACAGGGATAAAAAAAAAAAAAGGATATTAGAAGGAGAAGGGAAAAGAAAAAAAAAAAAAAAACATGAGAGTGGATGTTGAACCAGCTTCTAACCTCCAGAGTTTCTTCAAGTGTATAACATATTTACACTTAATACCCAATGTACCTGAGAAAAATAATACCAAGGTATAATATCAAGATGAACTCAAATTACTTTCTCCCTAAGATGTGCCTTTTTTATAAGACATTTAACTGTTTGGGGTTTTTTTTCCCTAAGAAATGAATAATATTCCTTGCCTAAATAAATTGTAAGATATCATTATAGATTATTTTCTAAAATGTAGAAGCAATTTTGCTAGATGCTCGTTTTTGTTATTTGCTTCGGTATTGGTCTCAATTTCAATTTCAAAATATGTCACATGCTATCTGCTGTGTCTCCCTGCTCAGACCAACACTATGAAGAAGGCTCTGCCCCAACAAAAGTGCTGCGTCCCTCTAGCCTATCTCTGTCCTGTGGGTGACTCCATTTTTCCCTCTTGACTTTGCTCTGGTTCCCAGCTTCATTCCAATATCTTCCCAGTCTTTGGCTCTCTCTTATTGGACCTTACAATATGATTCTGGTTACCTGGCTTTGCCTTTCAATATTCACTAGTCTAGGAGTAGCTTTAATGCTCTGGCTAGAGCAGAAGAGAAAAGGAGAGGTTGGCACAAATTACAGAGGCTCAGTGGTCTTCAAGAGAGTCTAAGCCCAACTATGATGCCTGTGAATAATGAGATTGATAGCAGGTTAGTCTTTGCTGAGGGCCAAGGAAAAATTTTGTTTCCTAAGCTCCATTCTCCTCCCTGTCTTCCTGCTGCTACTCTGATTACCTGCCTTCATCTGACCTAAAACTAACATCTAAAACAGAGATTCTTAATTTCAACTGCCCATGAGAGTCAACTGAGGGGCTTTAACAAATACTGATGCCAAGGTCCTACCCTTAGTGATTTCATTGCATTTGCCCTGCAGTGATGCCTGGGCTTTGGGATCTTTTAAAGCTTCCCAGTTGATTTTATTGTACAGCCAAGGTTACAAAATCCTGCCCTAAAAATATATCCCAGAGTTTTGGTTGCCCAAGTAGTACTTCAATCTAACCAATCTCCACTCATTTGAATCAGGGAAGAGAGGGAATGGGACAGATGATTTTTGAAATGTCTTTCACTAATTAAATAATAATGCTGAAAATGATGAAGCTAGTCTAAGTGCATTGGGATGCATTGGAACATGTAGCATTACCTTAGCCTATTCAAATACATTTGCCTGACATGTGGACCAATTTGTCTGTAAGGAAGATGTTCATGTTGCACTTAGTTTAATGTAGAGTATAGGAAGACTGAAACCAGATATATGTGGTGTTCATAACAGAAGATCAATGACAGATCCAATTCAAGAGAGTTATAGAGTGTATGAAGAGAAGATGCCAAGCAATGAATAGGAAAGGACCAAGAACTATAGTCAAGAAATGGGAATCAATGATCAGGAGCTGGAAAAACAGAAAAGGCAACCAAGGACAAATACCAGATGGCTCCAGTTAATTCTAGTAGAATGAATATTGCACAAATACTGGTTAGTATCTGCCCACTTGTGCAGTGTAAGTATTATTTGGCACCTGACTGCTCGCAGGTCCTAAAGTAAGATGATTTATTTTACTTTCCTTCAATTATGTTGTACCAGTCAGCATAGGCTGAGTTATGCTGCAGTAACAAATAATGGCTTTCCCACAAAATCTCAGAGGAGCAACACCACAAAATGCCTCAGTCAGGTACACACCTATTGGGAATAGGTAAAGTGGACAGGGCCTCAGTTTATGGTAGTCATTCAGGGACCCACCCTGATGAAGCAGCCACCATCTCAAATGCTGCTCATCTTCATGTCATAGCAAAAGAAATGTCATGGTCTTGTACTGGCATTTAAATGCTTCAGTTCAGAAGTGACCCAAATTACTTCTATTTACAACTCACTGGCAACAACTAGTCACCTGGCCTCCCTCAACTACAAGGGATCAAAGAAGTACAATTTAACCATATGCCAGAAAGTGGGAAGAATCAGAAGTATGATGAGTGTTCTAATGGTAACATACTTCATTGAGAAAGGGTCAACTTTTTGTTTTTCCTGTTTTTCATAGAAATATCTGTGGATAAAGGTATGGCATGTTGTATAACTGGTTTATACCCACTTGAATGTAATTTTCATGAGGGCAAGAATTTTCTTTTTTTACCTAATTTGTCTCTAAGGCTTAACATAAGAGACTTCAAACAACTATTGTTGGGTAAATAAAACTCTAGGGAGAAGTAGCATAGGCAAAAAGAATAGAGCTACGAGTAATGTTATTTATCAGAATGATTATGACTACTTACTATTCATTATTTTAAAAATCACCAACTAAATTTCCATATCCAAATGATATACCAACTACACTGAAATTATGCTGTCATCCCTTCCTCAAATCGCTCGAGGAGCCTTGCCCTAAGATCAAGTAAGAATCCTTTCATATTTAACTATAAATGGACAAGTCAACTTGTAGGGAGAAGTAGCATAGGCAAAAAGAATAGAGCTACGAGTAATGTTATTTATCAGAATGATTGTGACTACTTACTATTCATTATTTTAAAAATCACCAACTAAATTTCCATATCCAAATGATATACCAACTACACTGAAATTATGCTGTCATCCCTTCCTCAAATCGCTCGAGGAGCCTTGCCCTAAGATCAAGTAAGAATCCTTTCATATTTAACTATAAATGGACAAGTCAACTTGTAGGGAGAAGTAGCATAGGCAAAAAGAATAGAGCTACGAGTAATGTTATTTATCAGAATGATTGTGACTACTTACTATTCATTATTTTAAAAATCACCAACTAAATTTCCATATCCAAATGATATACCAACTACACTGAAATTATGCTGTCATCCCTTCCTCAAATCGCTCGAGGAGCCTTGCCCTAAGATCAAGTAAGAATCCTTTCATATTTAACTACAAATGGACAAGTCAACCTTAAAATGTAAGAAAAAGGTGAGGGGGGTGGAGCAAAGAAGATGGATTTTCCTTCTTAGACTCTCAACATAGACAGTAGTATTTCATGTTCCTGCAACTGGCTGGGAAATCTTCATCATTTATATTGTTCTAAATTTTCCCTAAATTGATCTACAAATTTATTGGAATCCTGGTAAAAATACTAGTTGGACTGTTTTCTTTATAAAATTGTTTCCATTTTAATGTCATCTATTTCCTAACTTTCATAGAGTCACCAAATTTTACTCAAAAAGTCTTTGACATTTGCTAAATAGCCAGATTGGCTTAGCAAAATATTTGAGGCCACTAAAACCCAGGGGTAAATTTGTTAAGAAATGAAACCATCTGAGGATAACCACCATCCACACCATGGGACAGGGTGTGGAGCTCAGTGTTCCCTCCTACCCTGGGCCACCCTCGGAGTGTAGTGACAGGGACTCCAGGTGTGGGGACCTTCCCCCTTCACAAGGATCCAGGACCCTCCTACCCCTCTGTCGGCTCTTGTAACAAATTAGAGGGAGCTGCCCTGGGAAGCTAAGCTGAGCTTCCTTCTGGTCTTGGGCCCAGAGTCTGGGCTGCACGAGGACAAGATCTGACCATTACATAGTTTGACTCCAGCAAGGAAGCCCAATGTTACTCATAGGATGACAAGTAACATCATATGGGGACTGGTATAAAAAAAGAAGAAGTCATTACGACAGGAAGGATTCAAGGTTCCTGGCCTTATCTAGTTGGCTCTACATTCTGGATGCTGGTCTTCCCTCATGGTCATAAAGACAAGGTGGTCTGTCCAGTGGAGCTGCATGCCCAAGGGTCAAAGGCAGCAGACTGGCAGATTAACTGTGGCCACTCACCTCCCCATGTCAAGAGCCAAGTCTCATTCCTATGTGTGTCCACAGCATGAACCACCTTCCTAGCACGTGATGGGGTGTTTTTCGAAGAAACCAGGTGAGGATGTTCTGAGTAGACCATTCATGGCTGAGGGCTGGTCATTCCCCAACAGAAGAGACCCCTGAGTCTCTTGGACCCCTTTAAGCTTTTCTTTCTACTGGGGGACCCTCCATGGACCTGAGCTCTGTCCAGCATTTACCTGGGGTGGGCTGGTAGGCACAGGGTGCCTGTTAATTTCCACAGGTTGAATGATTCTTTCTCACCTGTGGTTATTTCCTAGTTTTTACCTGTTAAAGATAATACTGCAATAATTTATTCATGTATGTATTTTTACTCACAGGTGGCCCACAGTGTAGAGGATAAGAGTGTGGGAGCCAGGCCACATAGGGGTGGAAACTGCCTGTCACTCTTACTGGCTGTACTTCCTGGATCAGTTACTTTGCTCTCCATGCCTCAGTTTTCTCATTTGTAAAATGAGCCCACTGTGGAAATCTTACAGATAATACAGCAATGTAAAAGGTCTATTGCCACTCTAAGTTGCCTTCTGGTGGCAAGAACGATGTGATTATAATAGAAACTGATCAGAACTATCGTGACATTAACGCTTAAAAAGCAACTATTTTATTTTAAGTTCATTTCTGGAAAAACAGAGCCAGATTCTTACTTTTTTATATTTCCAATTGATAAGTATCACCCCACAGTCTTAAGAGTTAAAATGTCACTTAAAATTGTCATTCTCTGTGGGAGGGGGGAAATAGTCATGCGTATGTTTTGCTTTATGAAAACCACACTTGTTAGCCATGTTGTGTACTGTAGCAACAGTCTGCATGCACCACCAAAGCTTCCTATGCTGACAACCCAATGTTTTTTATGTGAGTGGAAATAAAATCTGGTAGTTCTTTTTTTGTACTAGCTATTTGCCATATTAACTTGCCTCTTTAAATAGACTGCTATAAAAAATCGCATCTGAACAAGGTTTTAACTTTTGACAGAACAGACTATTGCTAGGTGAGCTGCCAGTCTCAGTGGCGTGGAGGAGGGGCAGGTGTCAGAGCCCAAGCGGAGAGAAGAAGACGTCCACGCAGAGAGTGGGCCCATTCTGGGGATTCAGGGCCTCAGCACGTTCCAGAGGGCAAGCCCAGGGGCGGAGGTGGGAGGACAGTTCTGCCATGTCCAAGTTCAAGGCAGGTGAGGAGAATGTCCAGGAGAAAGCAGGATAGCCTGATGGGTCATGTAGGAGCTCCAGCAGGGTGAAGAGGGCATCCCTGTGTGGGTACCGGTACACACATGTGACCTGTCGGCCTCCAAGCTAAGTGAGGGGACATCCACTTGGCATAGGGTGTTGGGGTCTGAGCAGGGTGAGGAGGGTGCTTAGACCAAAACATGGTGGCCTGGCGATGGGAATCTAAGCAGGAACAGTGAGAGATGAGTGTTCATGCAGGGGCAGGGGCTGTTGTAAAAAGTCTGGGCCCAAGAACGGGAAGAAGCGTGTCCACGTGAAGATGAAACCAAACCTGTAGTGTCAGAAGGCCAGCAGGGTGAGGAGGGTACATACCTAGAGCGCCAGCCTAGTGCAGAGGATCGAAGCCTTCCCAGGGCCTGTGGGCATCCCTAGCAGGAAAAGGCTCAGAGTGGGAGTCAGAGAATGTCCAGCCCACTCCAACCCCCAGCCTGCCAGGAGGGCTTAGGGCAATGCTGGATCCTGTGTGGCAATGTACATTTGCAAAGCCAATCTGGGTAGAGGTTGGCCTGGTACTGGCTATGGGTGACCTTGGACATGGTCCTTCCTCTATTCATGCTTCACTCATAAAGTCTGAATGCTGTGCAAATGTATATAAATTGTTTTATTTCCCCCAGTTCAACCCTTTGAAATAGCAGCCAATGTAAAAACAATAATAAAAGAAGGAAAGTAATAATGTCATGCATATTGCTCTTAAAATAAGAATGGTACCAATATGAATGTAAATAAGACAAGCTGACCAAATTCTAACAGGACAAGCCCTAAGTCTTTGTTCTTCCATCCAAAATAAACCCACCTATAGTAGATCAGTTGTTAAATCTGGTCACTCTGTGATAAGTTTGGTTCAGATTCTTTCCCCCTTCTTTCTCCCAGTGCCAGTGTAAATTCAAGGGCAGAGAATAGTCCCTACCTACACTTACAGAAGAACACAGACAATGCCACAATAACACTCCATCAGAGTGCCAGTCCAAGTTTCCTCTGTAGGAGAAACCACCTACAATTTTCAAAGACAGTATTTTCTATCTTCAAAACAAAACAAAAGCCCATATTAGCCCCCACCAAAATTTATTTTATTTACAAATGAAGTATAGTGTTATCATGTGATTCTTAATATTCCTTTAGAGTAAGGTGAACACAACTCAATGGGACTGTGATTAGCATTAAGGAGGGCCTATGCTGGGTATGGAAGAAGGAGTAGCTAACCTTGGCCACATATTACCCCATGCTCTAGGTAGATGTTCTGAACTGAATATTGATGTCCTCTTGAAATTTATACAATGAAATCCTAACTCCCAATGAAATGGCATGAGGAGGTGGGGCCTTTGGGAGGTAACTAGGTCATAAAAGTGGAGCCTTCAGGAATGGGCTTAGTACTCTTATGGGAAGAGATAGGTCAGCTCTCTCTCTGCTCTCCACCATGTGAGGATATAAGAAGATGGCCGTGTGAAACCCAGAAAAGGGCCCTCACCAGAACCCAACTCTGCTGTTACCCTGATCCGGTGCCTCAGACTTCCAGTCTCTAGAACTATGGGGAAAAAAATCTATTGTTTATAATTCACCAAGTTTATGGTATTTTGTTATAACAGCCTTACCAAATAGAATTGATTTGATTAAGATAGTAGTCCTGAAACTATTGCAGAAAATTACCCCGTGATTAGGCAGAGTTCCTTGGCTCTGTTCTTGATTCTCTCAAGTAGAAATTACATCAGAAAGAGAGGTTCTGCCCTGTTCGATCACTAAGGATTAATAATAATAATCCTTAATAATAGATATCAAGATATTAATAATAATTAGATATTAGTGATAGGAAGAGCTATAATATCAGCATTTTCTACTACTATGGATAGAACCCAGGGCAGTGAAATAAAAGGGTGTCATCTTTCCAGAGTGGAACCGTCAATGGCTGGAAACAAATCACCTTTTCCTGCCAACATCTATTCCGGCAAGTCCCGTTTCCTCCTCCCAACCTGAAACCTCGCCTCTTTGTTCAACTGTCTATTCACCCTGCTCAGACATCTCCAGCCCCAGCAAGTGAATCTTGGTTGTCTGCCAGTCATTGCAATACCACTCTCCCTGCCAGAGATTGATTTTGTGTGGGCACATGACTCAGTTCTGGCCAAGGATGCACGAACGGAAGCATTCAGGGAAAGGTTCCAGAAAAGGTTTTTTCTCTCTCTCTCCCAAGAAGGTGACGGTGGAATGTAGGCCCTCTTCTTCCTCTCAATAGTGACATGTCAGTATGTGAAACCTGGAACTGCTATGGCTATTCTGTGATGGGGAAAGGCAACCTAAAAAGAAAGCCAACTAAGGAGAGTACAGGGTTTAAAACTAGCAGAGATTTAGAGTTCAGGATTATATGGAACCTAAAACTGCTCTCCTTTCAGACTTCTTGTTAATAGGGACAAAACACTTCTTTACTGTTTAAACAAGTAGATCCTGATGTTCTGATATTGTCATTCAAAAAAAAAATCCTAACAGGTAACAATACCTTTACCCCATAGTTAGCACAAATCCATGCCAATGAGTCTGTTAGTGGCTCCGTGAAGGATAAATTAGAGGGACTTACATCCTGGGTGATTAGAAGCAACAACTTGGATAATGTATAGATAAACAATATAGGATCCAGAGCTTAGAAGCCATTAGAAGTCTTTAGAAGCTGCTCCTTATCTGGGAAAAACCCTTAGCTAGACCTTATGATTTTCCATTGGGTCTCTCTTATGTGGAACTACAGAAAAGAGCCTGCAGGTCATTCCACCAGTTAAATGAAGCTTCTTAAATGTTCATAATTAATACAAAGCATGAGCCTATTATATTGCCATAGCTGTAAAGTTTAGGTGTGATCCATATCGAAGCAACAAAATGAAGTTAATAAAAAGCAGTTTGTTCAAATAAGAATAGTATATGAAAAAATGAGGCAGGAGAAAAAATAGCTGTAGGGTAAGAAAAATTTAAGGTATAGAAACTAGAATTTCTTAGCAAAGAAACTGTCAAATTTACCAATAATAATGAGTTTGGTAAATTTTCTTGTCAAGGGACTTCTGACAGACAATTCCTGAACTTTTAGAGAAAACAGAAAAATACCAAGGGATAATGTCAGCGAACAACACAATGTTGATAGTGGAAATCACTTTCGTCATGAGCCACACCAAGACAAACAACTGTGGAAGTGTATATGTAATACTTTTAGTCATTAATTTGTAAAGGACAAAGATCGGAAATAAGGGATTTTCCTCACCCAAAAGACATCCTAGTTAGTAAAGCTATGATACAAAATATAACAAAAGTAAACAAAAGGAAACTGAAAAGGAATGTATGTAATTACACTAAAGACAGGATGCATGACATTTTTCACCACTTAATACTACAATAGGTAGATGGATTAGCTAACTATACAATCTGACTTAGAAAATGCAGAAAAGGATTATTTAAAATAATGCCATACAAAAATCTTAGTTGACTTCCTTTTGCCTAAGGTATTCACACTTTAGTGACAGTATGTTAAAAGTTTGTGAGCAAAAATAGGAATGCAGAAAAATAGTTTTTAGACCACCTACATTTAACATACATTAAATTACACAACGCATTCCTTTTAGTAAATGCCCTTTTTATAGCACTCATTCCAGTTACTGATAGAAACTGCAAACAGGGTTATGACATTTAATTAATTCACGAAATGCAGCTGTACTTCAAGATTTTGGGAGCTGTCCAATAATTTTAATGAAAATTTTTAAAAAGAGAGAAAGACAAAAAAATAATTCCAGCAGAAATAATTTTCCTATTAGTTCATAATTTGATGGGGGAGGTCAAAAGATGCAAGCTCTTGGCAAGTATTACAACAAAAATTAGGATCAGCGTGAGCAGGATATAGACCCAAGAAATGACATGTAAATTTGAAAATGCCATGATATTATTAGCTACACCACAAGATAATATTACATCACCTGATATGGTCAAACTCTTGATTTAAAGTAGAAAAAATCTAATGCAAATCAGTTTAAACCAAAAGGGAAGTCTATTGACTTGTATAACTAAACTATAGT
Organism: Mirza zaza; assembly: GCA_008750895.1. Classification (NCBI taxonomy): domain Eukaryota; kingdom Metazoa; phylum Chordata; class Mammalia; order Primates; family Cheirogaleidae; genus Mirza; species Mirza zaza. The sequence continues at coordinate 3,560 of VSMD01132622.1, read as the reverse complement.
GAAAGCAGGTATGGAGCTTAAATACTACAAGGACTTATATACTATACTGTCAATCCACTTTCTATGTAGCAAGAATGTGGCTGATGGCAGTTTCTGAAGTCATACACTAACAGCTTTTTGGATTTGGATTTGGATTGGCCTGGCTTCTGTGGTTAACCAATACCTGTGGCTAAGGTTGTGAGGTCCAGTTAAGTTTAGGTGCTCACCCTTAGACCAAAAGCTGTGGCTGGGAGGTGAGTCATGTAGTCCTTATTCTTATGCATTCATTGGCTATTTAATAAAACCTCTCATTATATGGATAAGTAGAAAAATAAATACTTAATACTAATACATATAGGAGAAGTTCTAATTAGCACTAATTACAGAAAGGTTAAAATCACCAGGTAATAAAGACAACCTATAGAATGGGGAAAAAATTGCAAATCGTATCTGACAAGGCTCTAGTATTCAAAAGATATAAAGAACTCTTACAACTCAACAACTAAAAGACAAACAACCCAATTTAAAAATGGGCAAAGGTCTTAAATAGACATTCCTCCAAAGAAGATATATAAATAGCCAACAAGTACATGAAAAAATGTTCAACATCATCAATCCATAGGAAAATGCAACTAGAAACCACAATGTGTTAGAGAGGAGGTGAGAAATTGGAATCCTCCTATTGTGCTAGTGAGAATGTAAAATGTGGCAGTCACTGTCAAAAACAGTTTGGTGGCTCCTCAAAGAGTTAAACATAGAATCAGCATACAACTCAGTAATTCCTCTCTTGGATGTATACCCAAAAGAATTGAAAATAGGTATTCAAACAAAGATGTGTAAAAAAAAAAAATGTACTTAGAAACACTATTCATAATAACCAAAAAGTGGAAACAACCCAAATGTCCATCAGCTGATGAATGGATTAACAAAATGTGGTATACTCACATAATGGAAAATTACTTAATTATAAAAAGGAATGAAGTACTGATACACGTGACCATGTGTGTGAACCGCAGAAATATTTTACTAAATGCACGAAGCTAGACATAAAAGGTCACATATTGTGTGATTCTCTTAATATAAAATGCCCAAAATAGATAAATCCATAGAAACAGGAAGTAGATTAGTGGTTACCAGGGCTGGGTTAAGGGTGGTATGAAGATCAACTGTTTAACTTGTATGAAGTCTCCTTTAGAAATGATGAAAATATTTTGAAACTAGATAGAGGTGATGATTTCAAACATAGTGGAGGTACTAAACGCCACTGAATTTTACACTTGAAAATGGTTAATTTTTTGTTATGTGAATTTAACGCCAAAAAAATTTTTCTTCAGATCATCAGGTTATATAATTTAAGACTCACTCATTCTCTAGACAGAAGAACTTTAGGCCCTCATAAAGAATTTCGGTGCTTTTAAGTATAAATACTGGTCGATAGGCAATGTTTTAATTTCTTAATATTTGATTTTCTACATAGGGGTGATTTTTAGGAAAGTAAGGTCTTCATTATTCCACTACAGAATGTAACTTCTGTATCTTGAACATTTTTTTCCTCATTCATGACATTTGATTATCACTAGCCTCCTTTACCTGTCACATATTCTCTCATCCTAAAAGGAATAAGTCAGTCACATAATTATATACGTACTAAATAAAAGTCTATTAATTTCAATTCAAATAAAGGCAACCAAATATCATTGGTTGTACTGAATAATACTGAGGTGACTGTTGGTGGTTCTCTATTCCCCATGTACGATTTTCCTTTAATTCTTTTCCTCCCTGCTCCCCTTCCTTGCTACCTGCATCCACCTAAATTCTTGATGTCATTGAAAGAAACCTTAATCAAACTAGAAGAAGTGAAAAGGTGAATTTGAGAGAAAACTGTAGGAAAAGCAGAATCTCAGAGGTGATTGGAGCCAGGAATTCTAAGTCCACAGGTCTCTCTCCTTTGTGAGTCCCACTTCTGCCTCTTTGTGTGTTGGCTTTGTACCAGCTCTTTTGTATGGCTGGAAATATGGCCTGGCGGCACCTAGTTTATATCCCAGCTTGTTTTGATTGCCTCCTCCATACATTAGTGAGGGAAAGATGCCCAGCCCAGGGTTATGGGGTTGGCTGAACATATGCACAACACTGCACAGATGAGATTGACAGCAGTTTGTTAGTCGCCTATACTCACAGCCCAGGAGAGAGGACATTGCACGCCACATAGCGACCAGGAGCTATGCAAGGAAACAATGAGGGACTGTGGGAGGAAGACTCTGTAGTATCAAGAGGGTGGAGTGCCCCTTGGATTGTTTGAATAATTCTGCAGGTTGGCAGGGAACCAAACCAGCTACTTGGGGATAAGCAGCAGAATAAGGAGAGGCACTTGCAATTAGGTCATTTGAGGTCTTCTCTGTTTCAGATGTCAGAACAACACATAACGTTAATTTGGGGCCTTATGCCACACAGCTTCACCACAAGGAATGGACTGTTCCTAGTTCAGTTTGAAAAATCTTGGGGGAATTATTCTGCTGAGGCTGGCTCAGATTGCACGCCTACGTTTAATGCCAGGAGCAGGGTGAGTTATGATTGTCCCAGTCCTGTGTCACTGGGACACAGAGCCCCCAAAAGAGGATATCCTCCTTTCAAAAGATGAGAGTGATCAAAAGGCAACATAATTTCTAATCACAATATGTTCCTTCTCCTTTTTATTTCATTTTCATTTTTAATAATGGACTTCATTTTATAGAGCACGTTTAGATTTACAGGAAAACTGAGCAAAATGTAGAGTTCCCACCCTCTCTCCCATCCCCTGTATTATTGTGTTATTGTATTGTTTGTATTATTTAATGTGTATTATCATGTATTAAAATGTATTATTAACATTTTATATGAGTGAGGAACATTTGCTACTATTGATGAATCCATACCAATACATTGTCATTATTAAAGTCCAGAGTTCGCATAAGGATTCACCCTTTGTTTTTTACAGTTCTATGTGTTTTTTATTAATTTCAGAATTTTACTAGGGTATACACATTTTGGTTACATAATTTGCTTTTGTACAGTTTGAGTCAAAGTTATAAAAGTTATGAGTGCAACCTTCACCCAGTTAGTGTGCATTGTACCCTTTAGGTGTAAATTTACCCATCTCCTTTTCCCTTTTCCTGCCTATGTGATTTCCCTTGAATTTTACTTTCATATGTGCACATAAGTGTTGCTCCATTAGTTCCAATTTAATATTGAGTATGCGTGGTGTTTGGTTTTCCATTCTTGTTTTTTTTCTTTTGAAAACATACTATAAAGCTTTATTACTATTATTTTTAATGGCATTTATTGAAGGTTACTGTGTGCCAGACACTATGCTAAGTGTTTTGCATACCTTATGTCATTTAATTATCATCCCAACACTATGAAGTGATTGGATTTTTTATTTATTTACTTATTTAATTCAGGATATTATGGAGGTACAGACATTTTAGTTACATGTAATGTATTTGCCTCGCCCAAGGCAGGGCTATAAGCATTCCCTTCCTCCACACAGTGCGCTCCGCTTCCATTAGTTGTAGGTTTAGGCCCCCAAGTCCCCACCTGACTGG
>VSMD01132621.1:0-44129 GCA_008750895.1 Mirza zaza | reverse complement strand
GCCGGTTGGCTGTGTGGGGGTTGGGGGCGGCTCCCAGAGCTGGGCCCCCATGGAGAAGGCATGTGCAGGCCATTAAGCTGGTCCCAAGATGTCTGGGCTGCTAAACATTAATAAGAAAAAAAAATGTTCCTCCAACATACAAAGCCAAATATTTAGTTAAGATTGTCCTCATTAAAGGTGCTGAGGTTTGGTTTGTCATGTTGCGTGGAAACTTGTAAAAGGCGGCCTCGAGGAAGTGCCTGACGGCCTCGGTGCTAGGTGCCCCTGTCCTTGTGCGCGTGTGTTTTCCTTCACTGCCATATGGCGAGGAAGGCTGTGTTTGCCTGCAGCGAGGGCCCCTCTTTGTTCTGGTTGTGTGTGCACAGCACCACCGAAGGCAACTCGGGGGGCCGAGGGGGCCAGTGAGTAGAAAGCAGCAAACACTGCAGCCTCGGTTGTGTCTCCTGTGCTGAGAAAACTGTTTAGCTGGGAGTTCAGCTTTATTGCATGGAAAGAAAGCGCCTAAAGCTAAGTAGCCACTGCCCACAGGTGTCTCTGCAGGTACACAAACCCATACACACATGGGCACACACACGTACACGTGATATTCGAATACCCCACGATGTGCCAATACAGCCCCTGGAACAAAAGCCCACATTTGCGCCTGTGTTTACCCTTCTGTTGCCATGGCAAACAATTTGATTGAGTCAACTAACAGGATTCGAGAGCCTGGTGGCTATTCCTCTCTGCTACGCCTCTATCGCAACTAGCCTTGAGCATGTTATGCAAACACAAAGTCTCTTAAAAAGTCTATTTCTCATAGATGGATGTGAGGAGATTCATTTTATAGATGGCTTCCTGGCTGCTCTATGTAGTCAGAATCCCTCAGGACTCTTTCCCCTTCATTTGTAAAATCTTCCTCTCGCCTGCCTCCCGTCTCACGCCCCCACTCGGAATCCTTAGCGGTGGTCGGAATCCATCAGTTTTCAGTTAGGAAGGCAGAATCAAAGGAAGCTCTTAGAAACATCAGATTTCCATATACCTATGACTGTGAGCATTTCCCTGTTATAAAAAAGGAACACCACTAAATGTATGTATATATCCATTTAAAATGGAGAATAGCCTAGCGAATGACAAAATGTGTCCGTCGTAAAATCACACATGCTAGAGTCACATCATGTTGGCTTCAGATCTCTATGAAAATAAGTAAATGAGTGAAAGAAAGAAAGCAGACATCACTGATAAAGTTGAAATGCTCTTTGCACCCTCCCAGGGCTCCTGATACAGCAAGTGTCACAGCGGGGTGGTCCTGAGGGCAAACCGAGTGGCACACGGAGAGTCGGAGAATCAAAGTTTATTTGCCGGCGGGCTCAGAGGGGTCTCCTCACCAAATTCTGAGCCCGTCTATCTGATTTTCCCCACTTTTATTAAGTTGGGGTAGTCCGAGGGGTGGGGTATCAGGTGACTAATGCCCACCAGGTAATAGGTTAGTATTATGTTGATGCCCCAGGTAATAGGGTAGTTGGTGCACCAGGTAATAGACTCAGTGTTATGCTGATGCACCAGGTAATAGGTTGATTGATAGGCCAGGTAATAGGCTCAGTGTTATGCTGATGCGCCAGGTAATAGGTTAATAGACAGGCCAGGTAATAGGTTAATTGATAGGTGAGGCAATAGGTTTAGTGTTATGCTGATGCACCAGGTAATAGATTAGTTGCTGGGCCAGGTAATAGGTTAGTATTATGCTGATAGGGGTCTTCTGTGAGGGGTGGGGGTCTCTGGTGGTGATGGGCTGCCAAGTAATAGATGGGGGTTTTCCCTATCACTCCCCCAGTCCCTTGTTACTTGGGTCACCCCCCAGCCCAACCCTGTTTTCTGTCCTCCTCCCCTCCCCCAATCCAGTTTTCCCCTCACTCCTCCTTCCACCAGCGTCTCTACCCTGAGTCAATCATCGATGTGAACAGTGGTGTTACTGTTTCCAATATGTAACTTCGAACGTGTAACATTTAAAACAATATGTAACACTTAGAACATTTACTTCCTATCCATAAGCAGCAAAGTTTTTTTGTTTGTTTGAAACTGGGCTTGCTGAGTATAACAATGTATCTTTCTCCACTTGATTTTTTTTCACCCAACATGATACTTTCACAGTGATGATCTGTGGGTCTAGCGGGATCGTGTCACCTGCTGCCTTTCATGCCATCCTATGCTGATGCTTCACACTCGCAAACATTTCTTGGGTGACAGGTGTGAACTGAAATAAAATCTTAAGACTCTCCCCCACTGCCTGACTGAATGGACCCCTTCTTGGCCAAGGGGATATCCTAAAACTGAATTGCCTGCCAGGAGGAGGGAGGTCAGACATGCCTCATCATGCCAACCTCCCTTCTTGGGGGCATCCTTTGTAACCCATTAACAGGACTAAGAGTATAAAAGACAAACCTGCAGGTCCTCAATTTACCCAACAAATATATGTCAAGTGGCTTGTCTCTGATTAACAGCTCCTTAAAACACTCCAAACCTTTAGACAAAGCTTCATGTCTTTAACCAATTACAAGGCAAAGAATCTTTAAACCCACCTATAGCCTGTAAGCCCCGCCTTCCCCTGCTTCGAGACCGCACACCTTTTCAGGCCAAACCCATGTGTGCCTCCCACATATTGATTTATGACTTTACCTGTAACCCCTGTCTCCCTGAAATGTATAAAACCAGACTGTAATCCAGCCACAGCGAGTCCACTTGCTCAAGGCTTCTTAGGCGTGGCTCCGGGTCATGGTCCTCGAATTTGGCTCAGAATAAACCTCCTTAAAATTATTTTACAGAGTCTGGCTTCTTTTCCGTTGACACGGGCAGGTGTGACATTTCCTTTTTCATTGTTGCACCCAGTGATGCCCCAAGCAGGGCCAGCACATGTGAAAGGGCTTCTCAGGGAGGTTATTTAAAATGTGGGCCTGAAGGTCTCAAGACATCTGAGCCCCGTGCAGTTCTCTGGCTTCTCGGGAGGCAGAGCAAGGCGACGCATTTGAAGGAGGTCAGCCTCCCCACGCTTCTGCAGTTCTTTTCCTGTTGTTAGAAAAGCTGTTTCTTCACCCAGCCCCGGGACTATCCTCTGGAAAAATTAATATGAAGAGCCACATCAGTTTTCTGTCTTCTGTTTCAAAATTGTTAACAGCTCTTCATTGAAGATGTTCTCTCTCTCTCTCTCTCTCTCTCTCTCTCTCTCTCTCTCTCTCTCTGCTGTGAGTCACAGTGGCTTTCCTGGAAGTGATAGACCATGTAATTCTCACATGTCAAGGTTCTAAGCCAAAGCCCTCAGGCACTGCTTCTGATTTTCTTGCAGGATTAAAAAGGAAAGGTCGTAGCCCTCTCAGCGGAGGGAGGCTCCTATGGCACCTCCTGGGTGCACCTGTCACCCCCACGCCTGGCCTGGCAGGGAAGCTCCTAGTCCCGGGCTGTCGGAAGGTGCCTCCCCCAGGGATGGGCCCGTCCCCTGCTGTGCCAGCCGAGGAAGTGAGCAGTTTCCTCCAGAAGGGGCAGCAGCGTGTTCCCAGTCCTCTCTGAGATTACCTTTCTTCTTCAAGGAGCTACAGTGGCCTGGGTTCTGGACACCGGGCCAGGGGCCCTGTGAGGCCTGGCACCCTCTGGGCAGCCAGAAGCTGCTACGGAAAATGCCCGTCCTGGATTCCATGGCTAGAACATGTGGGATGGGTGCAGAGTGTCAGGTTTTAAAAAGTTAGGTGCACTGATTATGTGTGTGTGTGCTTGTTGTGTGAGTATTGTGTGTATGTGAGTGAGTACTGTGTGTTAGATGTGTGTTGTTTGTATACATGTGTGCACACGTGTGAGAGTGAGTGTTGTATGTGTGTATGTGTTGTATTTATATATATGTGTGGGCCTGCGTGTCTGTGTGAGAGTGTGCGTTGTGTGCGTTGTGTTTATGTGTGTGAGTGCTGTTTGTATGTGTGCATGTGCTGTATGTATGTGTGTGGGTGTTGTGTGTATGCGTATTATTTATGTATATGTGTGTGCATGCATGTATGTGTGAGAGTATGTATTGTGTATGTGTGTTTTGTGTCTGTGTGTTTTGTATATTTGTTTGTTGTGTGTGTGTGTATGTAAGCCTGTATGTGTGAGAGTGAGTGTTGTGTATGCATGAGAGTGTGTATGTGTGAGTGTTGTGTGTACATGTGTGTGAGTGTCAATTGTGTGCATGTGGGGCCATGTGACTGGGTGTGTGCCGTGCGGGGGGGGGGGGCTGGTGTGAGAAGGGACCCACTGCTCCTTGTCTGGGTGTCAGGACTGCCCCCGCCACCCCACCCACCTGAACAAACACTGGAAACTTCTGGATTTCAGAGAGAGCTGGAACACTTTGCAAACACCACCCTGTTTCAGCACCAACACTCAGCTCAGACGACTAGCAAGGTGACAGCAGTTGCAAAAACTGAAATATTGAAATACTCAAGCCCACCTTGGCGTCAGCCTGGCCCCTGCCCTGGGGACCCCCCCCCCCCGTGTCCTCAAGATTCAAGGCACCAAGACACCAGGCCGAGCCTGCTCCAGCTCTGGGGCCAGCGTGACTCTTCCTTCCTCAGTGCCCGGCCCCAGCAGCTGTTCCAGGTTTCGAGTATCTCCCTACGAAGCCTAATGGCCTCCAACTGGGTTCCACAGAGCTACAGGCCATCACTAATCCTCTTTAGAAGATACTTAAACATTTACTTCTCATCCCATCAGCAAAAATCTTTTTTAATCCTTTTAAATCCTAGCCTTCTACTTATTTGGGATTTCCCCCTTAGTTTCTTGAAATTAAACATTACTAATTCTTTTTCAATTTTCTAATGCTGCAGGCATGCAAGACTATGAATTTTCCTTTCATTGCTACTTTGGCTGAATCTCCCAGTGCTCCTGTACTTTAGTTCTAAATAGTCGGGAGTTTCCCTTTTTCATTTTTATCTTTAAGTCAAGAGTGATTTAGATGTGCCATGGATTGCAAAAGTTATAGGATTGCACCAGCTTTCTTTTTCTAAATTTAGGCCTGCTTATCTTGATTTATGTAAAACTCTGGGTCTGACTTCTCTTCTTCTCTGTGTTCTCGGTGAAGTGTTGTTCAAGCCTCAGCTGCTGCTACTTGGTGAAAAATCAACATGACTTGTGATGATATTGCGATAGGGGATAGTTTTATGACATTTTGGGTAACATCTGAAAGTTTAGCTTTTGCAAAGAAATTGTAGGTATGTGTGTATCCACTAAAACATCCTCGTCTTTCTTATTGATTGAACTCTATAATAAATAATTTTATAAATTTGAATTTATACAATCAATCAGTAATGCCTTTCCGAATGTTTATATATATAGGCATTTGGGTTTTTTTTAAAAAAAGAGAGTGATCAATGTTTTAAGAAAGAGTGACCCTCACTGATGTATTTCTAACCTCCCATCGTTACACTGAGTGGGGCCAAGGGAGATCCGTGGTAGCCAACACTTGTTCAAATGCTCCCTGCATGTAAGAGCACCCATGCCTGGATGATCTCGTTCAGTAATCGTTGTAGCCTGTGAAGAAGGGCCAATAGTTATTGTCCTCCTTTTACAAGGCAGGAACTTTGAAGCAAAACAAGTACAGTAAGTTGTCTTGTTCATTCAGGAGCTAAGTGATAAGGCCAGTATTAGTTATGTGTTAGCATGAAGCACACAGAGAGGGTAAGTTACTTGCCCAAGGACACCCAGCTAGTTAGGGGCAGGGAGAGGGCGGATGGGAAGACCTGGGACTCATGTCTAAGCACTGTGGCTGTGCAGTTGCAGCCTCTTGGCTACTTGCATGGACCGACAAGGTGAGAACCCAAGATTAATGCTTGTCCCCTCCTTGGGTGTTCTTCCTGTTATTCTAAACTCTCTCTTTCTTGGCCAGGCGCGGTGGCTCACGCCTGTAATCTTGGCACTCTGGGAGGCCGAGGCGGGCGGATCGCTCGAGGTCAGGAGTTCAAAACCAGCCTGAGCAAGACCGAGACCCCCGTCTCTACTATAAATAAAAAAAGAAATTAATCGGCCAACTAATATATATAGAAAAAATTAGCCGGGCATGGTGGCACATGCCTGTAGTCCCAGCTACTCGGGAGGCTGAGGCAGGAGGATCACTTGAGCCCAGGAGTTTGAGGTTGCTGTGAGCTAGGCTCACACTCTAGCCTGGGCAACAAAGCGAGACTCTGTCTCAAAAAAAATAAAAATAAAATAAATAAAATAAACTCTATCTCTCTCTCCCTCCCCCCCCTCACCCTCAGAATTATTTTATTGGAAACACAGAATGTAGACATTCTCTGGGATCTAATCCTTAATTTATTCACAATGCTTTATCCCAGCTCATTAAATTAGATCAGTGGGGGGGAAAGTGTTATTTTGCCTCTGTAGTATTGGGGTTTAAGTGATCAGGGCAATTTTCCATTATAATTTTGTGGTTTTTAAATACATAGAACCTTGCTTTATTGTGAAAATACTTGTCTAATATTGGGCAATAAATGTTTAAGTGATTTTGGTTTAATTACCAGTCACACTATTGCAGTGCATAAAATAGAATTGTCCTTGAGTTTGTTCATTAGATGGGAAGAGGCTGCATTTATAAAAATATGTGCGTGCCTATAATACTACATTTAAGTATGAGGTGCCTTCTTATTTATATACATGGTCATTATGGAGATGTGTGAGAAATATAATTTTCTCCGCATGATCTGCAGTTCCACGGGAGGGGGGGGACTTGCTGGCACCGTGTGGCCCTTGCCTAACGGGAATGCCACCAGTTAGGTAATTACATGATGAAGACGTCCCAGCCGCAGCTGTATATTTAAAACCAAGTTACTATTTCTAGCAAGGCCATTCTTTCGAAAGGTTAAGTCATTCCTTTTATTTTGCTCATGAGTTAAATATCAACTATGTGTCATTTTTCTCAAATGTGCAACCACTTATCCAAAGAGTCTGCTGCTGCTGTGCTGATAAAACAAGCAAGCTTTGAAGAGAAACCATCTTGGTTAGCCATCTGTCTGTCTGTCTCCCGAGCCGCAGAGACATGTCCGCTCCCTCGCAGGGGACACACACTAGGTGAAGTGCCATTTACTACGGAAAAGTCTCCACGGCTCAGCTTAACTGTAAACAGCTTTAAGAAGCCCGCATCTCTGCCGTCTTCTTCCCGTCTCTGCCCGCAGCAGCCGGGAGAGAGCGCGTCTCCGTCTAAGTCAAGCGGGGCTTCCCGGAGACGGTGGCTCAGAGCGAGGCGTATGACTCGCTTTCCATCCGGGCGTTTGTGCAGGCCTTGGTGTGTGAGACTCCAGGGCTGTTACCGTGGAACCGTTTCTATTTAATCTCCAGTTTGGCCTCTTTCCAAGCTGGCATGACGAACTTCAGTCTAAAGCCATGGAAATCAGAAACCGGTCAGCCTTCAAGAAAATGCTTCAAAAGAACAAGAGAAATAAGAGAAGTGGAGAAATTTGGCTTAAAGAGAGAGAGAGAGAGAGAGAGAGAGAGAGAGAGAGAGAATGAACTTATGGAAGAAATGGTGTGGGAGTTCCTTGTTTTTTCCTTTTTTTTTTTTTTTTCTTCTTTTTTCATGGTCTCTGATCTTGTTAGCATGTTCTTTCATTACTACAGCTGTTTCTGCAACATTTTGCCTGAAGATTATAGTGTCTGGTTTATTATATTCAACGGGGGAATGACTCGCTAAGAATAATTATCACTGTGCTGGGGTTTGACTCCTTGATTATGTTTTTCCATTGTTCCCGGGGACTTCTGTTGTGTTTGCAGCTCAGCCTCCTTGTTAGTTAGCGCTAGCGGGGCCGGCCGTGATGCTTACCCAATGCTAAATAAGGAAGAGACTTTGGAAGAGAGTGTGGACATTTCCAAGGAGGGCTTTCCGTGACATTTCTAACCTTTTCCTGGCTGCTCAGGTTGGAGTGCTACTGATGCAAAACGTATCGAAGCCACGCTCTCACTTGGATAGAGCAAAAAATTCTAAGAATCGTGTCCCTGGGTTTATGGAATCCAAATTGGCCTCTGCACTGCCCGGAACCAGTTCTGGACATCTGAATAAAGTTACACGTTGAAGAGGGTGGGTCTCAGGGTTTCAAAGTTCTTCCTTCTCTGCTGGCATCCCTCTTTTGTTCCCCGCAGCCCTCTGCGATCATGTCAGTCTCCTTGCCATTTCTTTGCTCTGGGGGAGTTCGTAGCACCCCTTCTCATATTTCAAACACTCTCCGTAAGACCTTTTCATCCTCATGTTTGGACGATTTCCTGTCTGCTTAATTCCTTCCTTGTGGAGCTCTGGAAATGGATGTACTGACTTAAAGGTAGATTTTTTTTTTTTTTTTAAATCCCAGTTCACAAACATGTGAGACTCTTGATGTTGTAGTAACACCGAGGTTTCCAACACCCCAGGGACAGACCAGCTGTGTGATGTTCCTGAAATAGGAGCCAGGAAAAGAGAGCCGGCACATCCTCGACTTCATCCTCCTTGTCCCCGCGTTGAACTCCTTGCACTCCCAGGCGCTGTTTCACATCTGCCTTTTTTTTTTTTTTCCACCTTTGATTTTTACCTGCTGTCTGGAGAAACTCTCAGAGCAATGTCCCGGGTTTGCAGAAGCAGCAGATGTAGGGCTCTCTCTGTAGTAGGTAGGCCTATGTCAGGAGTCACCAGTTAGGTTAGTCCCTGGCGTCTTTCAGATCACAGCGAGGGGGAAATGACTAGAACTCTCGGGAGGAGCTGAGACTCCTGCAGGGGAAACTACCGAAGAGCAGACAAGTGCATATTCTGATGACTGCCAGTACGATCACCGGCACTGGCACCGCTTAGTCATCCGGGGCAGGGATGATCTCCAGGCACGTGACAAACTTCTACGACTGTAGAAACAGAAGATCAGGCTCAGAAATTAGTCGGGGCCATTTTCCGGTTGATCGTGGCAAATTTGGTGGACGTGTGGTGCTGTCATGTAAACTTGTTGAGGTTCCTTCCTCCCTACAAGAAATGATCCCCTGTGATTGGGATTTGAGAGTAGCTCCCCAAGGCAGCCGTCTGACTTTCTAGCTCCTTCCCCGGGACTTTCATCCCTCCCTACCACTGTCCTTAATTAGGTGGCCCCAAAGGCAGCCTGGCTTTGTCATCCTCAAGTAACCCATTTTAATAAACTCGAAAAATCAACATGACCAAGCTTGTTAGAATTGTCTGAAAGAAATAGAATAGAAGAGGTAGCGTCTTCCTTTTCTAGATGTTTCATTAAGAAATCAAGTCCAGTGGTCTTTAACAAAAACTTTTGGATGCTCAAAGACTTTTTGCGTTGGTTTTAGGCCTAATTCTGGTTTCAGACTGACTTCTGGGTAGTGGGTGTTGTTTTCATAGTCTATCTCTTGAGGCAGATGAGACATTCTTGTGTTCTCGTGGGCCTAGAGTTCCAAGGAGAGCGTTTCTTGGGTAAAAATATGGCAAGAAAAGTACGAGTGAAAGCTGTTTTAGAGAGAGAGGAAAAGTTATGGTGAGGTCTGCTGAAGTCCACTGTGACCATGGAGTTCTCTTCAGGGACTTGTGTGGGGGGAAGTAATGTGTGTTCTCAGAAGCCTGCAATGGGAAGGCAGGTTGATTCTTTGGCATGACAGGAGCATGGTACGCCCAAGGGGAATAGCAATGGGGACCTGCCGATGGTTTTTGTCCCCAAAAGATCCCCAGCGGTCACTCCTGGGACCTGGGTGAGCATTGCTACATCAGAACATTCTAGGTATGTTTGTATTTTTCTGTGGTGATAGTCGAATCCTTCTCTCTCTCTAAGGAAGCAACATTTCCATTTTATCCAACTTAAATACAAAGAAAGACATCAGCAAAGCTGCAGACTTAGGCTTTGGACATCTGCATGGCTTCCCCCTTCATGTCCACCACGCGTCCGTTATGATATCACCTTCTCAGAAAGCACCTTGATTAAAACTGCACCCGGCAACTACCATGTATCTATTAAAGTGGCAAACGTCCAAAACAGTGACAGCGTCAAATGCCGGCGAGGATGTGGCGTGATGGGAAGTCTCATCTGTTGCTGGTGGAAAAGCAACATGGTACAACCACTTTGGAAGACGGTTCGGCAGTTTCTTGCGAAGCTGAACACGGGCTTACCGTACGACTCAGCGATCACACTCCTAGGTATTTGCCCAAAGTGGTTCGACATATATGTCCACATGAAAACCTGCACGCGAATGCTTGTACCAGCTTTATTCATAATTGCCAAAACTTGGAAGTAACCAAGGTGCCCTTCAACAGGTGAATGGATAAACAAACTGTGGAACATCTGTGATGGAATAGTATTCAGGGATAAAAATAAATGAACTTTCAAGCCATGAAAAGACATAGAGGAACCTTAAATGCTTGTTGCCAAATGAAAGGAGCCAGTCTGGAAAGACTAGATACTGTGTGATTCCAACTCTGTAACATTCCGGAAAGGGCAAAACTGTAGGGACAGTAAAAAGGTCAGCGGTTGCAGGGTTCGGGAGCAGGTGGGGAGGGATGAACACGCAGAGCACAGGACACGTTCAGGGCCCTGAAACTATTCTGTGTGGCCTGGTGATGGTGGAGACACGGTACTATACATCTGGCAAAACCCATGGACTGCACAACACAAAGAGTGAGAGCCCTACTGTGAAGGGTGAGCTTTCATGCATAATTACATATCAATATTGGTTTATCAATTGTGGTGCTGATGTCACCCTAATGCAACATGTTACTAATAGGGGAAACTGTGTGTGTGTGTGCATGTGTGTGCATGTGCATGTGTGTGCATGTGCATGTGTGTGACTTATGTGCATGTGTATGTGTGTGCATGTGTGTATGTGTGCCTGTGTGTGCCTGTATGTGTGTGCACGTGCACGTGTGTGACTTGTGTGTGTGTGTGCATGTGCATGTATGTGTGCCTTGTGTGCATGTGTGTATGTGTGCCTGTGTGTGCATGTACGTTGTGCACGTGCATGTGTATGCCTTGTGTGCGTGTGCATGTGCATGTACGTGTGTGCATGTGCATGTGTGTGCCTTGTGTGCGTGTGTATGTGTGTGTGCATGTGCATGTATGTGTGTGCATGTGTGTATGTGTGCCTGTGTGTGCATGTACGTGTGTGCATGTGTATGTGTGTGTGCATGTGTATGTGTGCCTTGTGTGCATGTGTGTGCATATGTGTATGTGTGCCTGTGTGTATGTGTGTGCCTTGTGTGCATGTGTATGTGTGTGCATGTGTGTATGTGTGCCTGTGTGCATGTATGTGTGTGCACATGCACGTGTGTGCCTTGTGTATGTGTGTGTGCATGTGCATGTATGTGTGTGCCTTGTGTGCATGTGTGTATGTGTGCCTGTGTGTGCATGTGTATGTGCATGTGCATGTGTATGTGTGCCTTGTGTGCATGTGTGTGCATATCTGTATGTGTGCCTGTGTGTATGTGCATGTGTGTGCGTGTGTATGTGTGTGTGTGTAAGGGGGAGAGGAGGAATATGGGAATTCTCTGTACTTCCCACCTAATTTTTCTATAAGCCTAAAATTGCTCTATGAAATGAAGTCTATTAATTTTTTTAAAAAATGCAACCTGCTTTCTCCTCTCCTACTCTTCCTTACTTGGCTCTCCCGTCTATTATAAACCCTATTTATAAAGCAGACTTATTTATCACGTGTGTCATTTATAGTCTGTCTCTGCCAGTCCCGGATTGGATGGGACCCTCGCGGGCGGGGTCTTTGCCCACTGGCGTGTCCACGTGCCCGTGCACAGCGGCGTCTAGCGGGGTGCGTGCTCGGTCAGCATTGCTGAACAGAGGCATAGACGGTGGGGAAAGTTCTCCAAAGCAGGAGTTCTCAGCGCACCTCCTCCCCCTCCTCGCTAAGCCTTTGGCTGCTGGGGACTATAGCTCTCTGATCAGCCAGCTGATTACTGTCAGATCCTGTTCTCCTTTCTTGCTTCCCTTCTGCAGACATATATATTTCTTTTTTTTTTTCTACACAGAAGATGAAATCCATCCCAGGGTCTTAAGATTTATTAACTGTTGCCTGACATTCACATGATGTCGGGTGGGGGGAGGCAAGCCCCGGCTTCACTTGGAAGTACCCCGCACAAAGGGGCTTTAGGTAATTCCCTTGATTTTGTAAAGATGTTGGGTTGGCTTAAGTGATTAGCATGAGATCCTTAAGGAGGACTTAACTTAAGCATTTAAGGTTCTTCTGTGTCTCTCCGAGTGCACCTTCTGGGTTGCCTGGATTTGCACATCTGGAAGGCGAATTTAAAAAGGGTTTCTGAGCCTCTCTTCCTCTCTGCTGATTTCCGGAGCCTTGTTTGAGCGCGGGTCTGTGTGGCGGGGGGCGGGGGGTTTCCCTCCTTCAGAGCACTGGAGGTCAGCCTCCTCCTGCCAGCGTGTGGGCTGTGTCCCGGAGACCTGCCAGGGACCCCCAGCCAAGGGGGATCCAGTTACAGGGGTTTTTTTCTTTTTAAGTTCATCCGGGAGGGCAGCCAGGTCAGCGCAGGGGGCCGGAGGTCTGTCTCTCTCCTGGTCTAACCCTGCCTGTGCCGGTTTATCCAGCGACGTCAGGAGGCGTGCACGGATTTCATTTCACTGGCATGTGAAGCTCTGTGGTTCGGAGCAGCCCACTGCTCGTAGGCTGTGCCTGTTCTGCTTGGTTCAAGCTGAGTCTCCCCCATGGAGTGGTCCCAGCACTGGGGACTGCTTTCTTGGGGCTGTGGATTGTCTTCCCACAGCTGCAGCAGGCTCTTCCTCCTCTGCCCA
Organism: Mirza zaza; assembly: GCA_008750895.1. Taxonomy (NCBI): domain Eukaryota; kingdom Metazoa; phylum Chordata; class Mammalia; order Primates; family Cheirogaleidae; genus Mirza; species Mirza zaza. Next base: position 31,383 of record VSMD01132621.1, on the reverse strand, counting down.
CCCGCTAGTCCCACACTCGAAAATAAACTCCCGGCAGCGTGTGCCCTGCAGTTCTCCACGCATCCGAGGAGGCAGCCCTTCCCGACGTGGCCCTGGGGCCAGGGAAGAAGGAGGGTTGGAAAGTCTTTCTCCCATTCCAAGCAGCTGCTGGGCAGCGCCAGGCCCCTGACTCCCAAATGCCAACCAGGAGCCCACAGGCCGGGGGATCTTGGCAGAACCGTGTCCGAACAGCTGCTCTCTGGAGGACGATTCCTGGCCACCTCTTCGTGTTGCTGTAACACGAACGTGGCCATGGATGGACGTCTTCGTGCAGACAGCCGGATACAAAGGTGGCTGGCGATATTTGGATAGTTGCTTTGAGTTTGCAGGGAGTTTCCATATTCCTTCCCACATTCATGTCACCAGTGGCTTCTTCAAATTAGTCTCAGGTGCTATTTTTTTTTTTTTTTTTTTGCTTTTGCTTTTGCGTCGATAGAGACACCCTTGATTGGAAATGGGAGGACGTGCGAAAGGCCTTCAGAGTTTGGAGACACAGCAATCTTAACAACTGGGAGACCTTGAAAACGAGTGGTGTTCACTTTGAAAATGTTTTTCTCCCCTTTCACCCTGTCTGACATGTTCATCTGATATCTCTAGGTTCTGAAACGTTTTCTGCCTAATTCTATCAACTTGGAAACTTCACCTGTGGCTCTTCAATCCAAATTGTTTCATTTAAAGACCTATTGGTTTATGGCAGGGGTCCTCAAACTTTTTAAACAGGGGGCCAGTTCACTGTCCCTCAGACCGTTGGAGGGCTGGACTACAGTTGTAAAAAAATACTATGAACAAATTCCTATGCACACTGCACATAGCTTATTTTGAAGTAAAAAAAAAAAAAAACAAAAACAGGCAAAAACACCCGCATGTGGCCCTGGGGCCGTAGTTTGAGGACGCCTGGTATATGGTAAACCAAAATAAAACCTTAAGTCCCCCAAATGACTGAATGGGCCCCCTCTTGGCCCAGGGGCCCCCAGAAATACCCTAAAGCTGAGCTGCTGGCCATGAAGAGGGAGGTCAGATATGCCTCTTCCTGCCCTCTCCCTTCTTGGAGATGTTTTTTGTGACTCACTAAGAGACCTAAGGCCATGCAGGACAGAGCTTGAACCGCACCTGCAGGCCATCAGTTTACTCTGCAGATCACTTGAGTTTCCCTAAATGTCCGGTGGCTTGTCTCTGAATAACGGACTTCCTTATGTTAAGTTAAAACATTCCAAGCCTTTAGACAAAGCTTCATTTCTTTTTAACCAATCACAAAGCAAAGAATCTTTAAACCCACCTGTAACCCCACCCCAATGCGCGCACACACACACGCACACACACACACTTTGAGATGTCCCGCCTTTTCGTTGGTTTCAAGCCAAACCAGTGTACGCCCTCCACGTATTGACTTACGGCCTTACCTGTAACTCCTGTCTTCGTGAATGCATAAAACCTACCTGTAACCCACCCGCCGCGGCCACATTTTCTCTGGGCCTCTTGGGGCCGTGTGCTCCAGGCCTGTCACACACGTTCCGCTCGGAATAAACCTCTTTACATTGTTTTACAGAGTTTAGGTCTTCTTTCTGTTAACGATGTTATAAAGTTTGTTTCAGCTGCGACAAGATGACACAGGTCTTTTATTTTTAATAAATAAAGAGCTGTTACAAATCCATAAGGAAATGTAAATAGACCAGCAAGGGGGGGAAAAAAAAAAAAAAACAAAAAAAGCAGGGGCCGTAAATAGTTGGAGCAAAGACTCAGTATATTAAAGGAATCAATCCACGAGTTAGTCTGTGAATTCGGGTATCAGCAGTCTTCCGCCCATCTAAACTATTAATCACCCTGAAACGGGGTTCCTCAAGGACACAAGGAAACATGGATGTTTGGGGAACAGCACTGCTCGTGGTCTTGGCGGCACTCTGGCTCTTTCTGTGGGGCTCTGCTGACAAAGGCTGAGCCCTGGCTTCTGTGCTGCTCTGAATTCATTACCCAGATTCTGGAATGGAAAGGCGGTCTGACCACATTTGTTCTTTTTACTGATTTTGGTGGCGCAGGGGGGTGAGAGGATGCTCAGTGAGTATTTTAATTTGGAGTTGTAAAGGAAGATAAAAGTAGTCTGTTGATGTAAAAAAAAAAAAAAAAAAAAGTAATTGCTGTCATGACTGATCATTCCTCTCCCAAGGTGTTTTATTTTACTCCAAAGGACTTCAAAATATCTTAAACAGCCCCGTGTGAACCGTACTTTGGGGGAAAGTCAGGACTCAAGAAAAATTATGTAGGTTAACTAGGAAAAAAAAAAAAATAAGACTCCATTACCGAGCCTCCCCTGAAGCTTAACAGAGCTAACTGTACAACAAATGTAAATGAGCATGGAGTGTGCAACATTTAGGAAGTGTTTCTAAGAGGACCGAGGGCAGCCTTCTTCCCCTTTCTTTTTGTTGCTGGTTAGAATACAGTTGTGATGGCTTGATCTGGTGCAGCTATCTTGGGCCACGAGGTAGAATCTGAGAATGGCACGTAGAGTCCCTCATACCACAGAACTGTCAACCCAGCCCTTGGACCACTTCACTTCTTGGGACTTTAAGTGAGACGAAAATAAATGTCTAAGTACTTTGTAAACCACTGGTGGTTTGAGTTAACCTAATGAATATTTATATATTATATCCGCCACCTCTCTCGCTACCACAGTCAACTCCACCTCTCTGGTTCGAAGTTCACCTGGCCACATTGTTTTTTTTTTTTTTTTTTTTGAGCTTGTTCAATAAGATGCAGGAAAGGAAGAAAAGCATCCTTTTGTGCTAAGTTCTTTTTCAGAACGCCTGCGTAACTACCGCCATACGGAAGTATGAGTCAGGGAGTCGCCTTATCTTGACAACCTGAGACAGAAATGCTCCCAAGCCCGTCGGAATGGGAGAGAGCAGCCCAGGCGTAGCGGCAGCTCCCAGCGGGTGCCCCTGGCCGAGGTGTCGCTCGGCGCTCTCAGAGAGTTTGATCACAGGCTGCCGCTTCCTGCCTCTTTTTCTTCCGTTCCGTGGGGTGCTTAAGAAAAGCAGGGCGAGTGCTGAGAGGCCTTTACATCTGATTATGCTCCACCAGCCAAGGCCCCTCTTCCCACCAGATGGGTGTGGGTTTCATCTGGCTTTGATCCTTCCCAGGGATGGCCGAGATGGAATCCTGTGCCTGACATCGCTCCTTTCCTCCTCTGCTCCCGGGCCCCATGGGATGCTTGGGGATGTTTTCTATTAGCGGTGGCCAGACTTTGTTTCTCTTTCTCTTTCCTTCATTCCCTTCAGAGCAGGGAGGACCCGGCTGGGCCAGCTGTGACGTGCGTGTGTGTGTGTGCGTGTGTGTTTGCGCGCGCGCACGCGCTGATGGCAGTGGGGAGAGGGTGCTGATGGGGACCCTCTGTTCTTTGCAGATTTCAGAGGAGCTGAACATCCCGATTATTATGGTGCAAAGTGAGCAGGGTCCCTGAGCTGTCCCCTGGGAGACTTAGGAGACAGGAATAGCAGGGAGGCCAGGGAGAAGTGTAGGACGACACAGGATGCCAGGTGGCGACCGGGGACCGTTCAGGACAGTTTAGGAGTCTGCACACGTACATCTAGGGAGTTGAGAAGGATTTCCACTCTCACTTCTTCAGATATTTCAGAAACTAGCTCTATACTGTTACAAGTCACATTGTCATCAGGTTGGAAAACTGTTGGACCTTACTGAGTATCTGATGCGGTGGAACAGGGAGTGATTGAATTATTCCACTGAATGATTTTTGTTGCCGTTGTTTTCTTTAATAGTAGTTTTGTCGATACAGAATTTACATGCCATAAAGTTAACCCTTTCAAAGTGTACTCTACCCAGTGGCATTTGGTGCATTCAGAGTTGTACAACCATCACCACTATCTAACTGTATCGATGGTATTCACCCCAAAAAGAAACCTTGTGCCCATTCAACAGTCACTTCCCATCTCCAATTTTTGCACTGGGCAACCATTATCTACTTTCTGTCTCTATGGGTTTGCCTATTTGGGGTATTCCCTGTAAATGGAATCATGCAAGTAAAATTCCATATATATATACACACACACACACACACACACACAAGACTTATACAATATAATATGTGGTGCTTTGTGACTGGATTATTGCACTTAGCATAATGATTTTGATGTTCATCCACTTTGTAGCATGGATCAGTAATTCGTTTGTTCTCATGGCTGGGTGATATTCTAGTACGTGGATAGGCTGCATTTTGTTTATCTTTTCTTTAGTTGATGGACATTTGCTTCCTTCTGCTTTTTGGCCGTTGAGTATGATGCTGCCATGAACATTCACGTGCAAGTTTTTGTGTGTGTGTATATGTTTTTATTTCTTCTGGGTATATTCCTAGGAGTGGAATTGCTATGTCCTATGGTCACTCTATGTTCAACATTTTGAGGAACTGCCAGACAGTTTTCCAAAGTTACCGTACCGTGGAATCCCCCAGAACAACTCTTGGGAGGACACGGATTTCTCCACATCCTCACCGACACTTCCTATTGTCCATCCTTCTTGATTGTAGTCATCCTACTGCCTCTGCAGTGGAATCTCATTGTAATTTTGACTTGCATTTCCTGAATGATGAATGAAGTTGAGTGTCTTTTCATGCACTTAATGACCATTTGTTTATCTTTTGGGGAAGAATGTCTATGCAAATTACTCACCCATTTCTCAGTTGGGTTATTTGTCTTTTTATTGTTGAGTTGTTAAGTATCCTTTATATATTCTCAATACAAGTCACTTATCAGATATATAATTTGCAAATATTTTCTTCTTTTCTGTGAATCGTCTCTTTTTTTAAAAAACTTATACTGTCCTTTAAAACGCCAAATTTTAAATTTTGATTGAGACCCACTTATTTTCTTTTGTTGCTTGTTCTTTTAGTGTTATATCTAAGAAACATTTGCTTAATCCAAAGTCACAAATATTTATACTTGCATTTTCTTTGGAGAGTTTTTTTTTTTTTTTTTTTTTTACTTGTAGCTCTTTAGGTCTATGATCTATTTTGAGTTAATTTTTGTGTATGGTGTGAAATTTCATTCTTTTACATGTGAATATCCAGTTGTTCCAGCAGCATTTTTTGGAGAGACTGTGATTCCCTGACTGAATGGTGTTAGCACCTTTGTCAAAAATCAATTGACCATCAACACAAGGGCTGATTTTTGGGCTCTTATTTCTATTCCATTGATCTATACGTCTATGCTATGCCAGTACCACATAGTCTTGATTAATATGGCTTCACAACAAGTCTCAAAATCCAAAAGTGTGAGTCTTACAAATGTGTTCTTTTAATTTGAGATTGTTTTGGCTGTTCTTGGTCTCTTGCAATTCCATATGATTTATAGGATCAGTTTGTCATTTTATGCAAAACAGGCAGCTGGGATTGCATTGAATCTGTAAATCAACCTGGAGACTATTGCCATCTTTATTTTATTTATTATTAATTTTTTTTGAGTCAGAGTCTCACTTTGTTGCCTGGGCTACAGTGCCATGGCATCGGCCTAGCTCACAGCAACCTCAAACTCCTGGGCTTAAGTGATCCTCCTGCCTCAGCCTCCCAAGTAGCTGGGACTACAGGCACACACCATCATGCCTAGCTAATTTTTTCTATATATTTTTAGCTGTCCAGTTAATTTCTTTCTATTTTTAGTAGAGACGGGGCCTCGCTCTTGCTCAGGCTGGTTTCAAACTCCTGACCTTGAGCAATCCACCTGCCTCGGCCTCCCAGAGTGCTGAGATGACAGGCCTGAGCCACCACGCCCGGCCTATTGCCATCTTAATAACATGTGTCTTCTTTCCAGGAACACAGGATGTCCTTTTATTTATTTAGAACCTTCTTTGGTTTTCTCCTACAGTGTTTCACAGTTTTGAGAATACAGGTCTTGCGCTTCCTGTATTAAATTTATTGCAAAGTATTTTATTCTTCTCCGTGCTATTATAAATGGAATTATTTCCTTAATTTCATTTTTAGATTGTTCATTGATATCTTACAGAAATACAATTGATGTCTGCATAGTAATTTTGTGCTGTGCAACCTGGCTGAGCTCATTTATCAGCTGTAATTTTTCTTTATGGATTCCTTAGGATTTCTTATATGCAGATCCTATCATCTGAAGATAGAAACAGTTTTACTTCTTCCTTTCTCCTTGATGTGTGTGTGTGTATATGTATATATGTGTGTGTGTGTGTGTATATATATATATATATATATATATATATATATATAGAGAGAGAGAGAGAGAGAGAGAGAGAGAGAGAGAGAGAGAGAGAGAAATTTTTTTGCCTTAATGCCCTAACTAGACCCTCCTGTAATACACTGAGTAGGACGGGGAGAGCCAGCATCCTTATTTTACTCTTGATCTTAGGGGCAACACGTTCAGTCTTTCACCACTAAGTATGATGGCAGCTGTGGCCCCCTGGGGGCTTTTGTAGAACAAAGACTGGTATTTCAGCTCCTTTCCTGGGTGTCCAGACATCCCAGTTTGCCCGGGATCGAGGGATTCCCAAGATGGGAGACTTCTCGTGCTAAAGCTGGAACATTCCCTGCCAGTCCAAGAAGCACCCAGTCATCCAGGTGCTTTCTGCTCTTCCTGCACAGTTGAAGTGTTTACTTACTTAATTCCTGAAAGCAAGTCACCTTTAGGGCTTATCTTTTCAGCCTGAACACTCAGTTTCTTTACATCCCTGAGAATCCTTTTCTCTTTCATAAAATGTCACTACAGATCCGAAAAGAGTGTAGAACTGAGAGAATTGGCTAAAAATACCAGTTGCCAATTGTGAAGTGTTTCCTAACTGAAAGGTGCTCCTGTTTTGAAGGGTTTGTCCGTCCGTTTGTTTGTTCCGTAGCTCTGAAGTGGTACAGGGGCAGCAGAACTCAGAGTGGTCTTAGAGATTGAGTCTCTGTTCCAATGAGACAGAACCACCACGATCAGGTGACCTGGGTTGCAGGCCAGAACTGCCAACACCCTGAATGCCATCTAACTTTTGGCATGTAAAAGGCACTTATTCACACATACGTTACAACAGGCACTGGCTGACTTCCAGGAAGTCACCTCAAGTGGAGGCAGCATGCCTCCTTCCTAATGGCTGGAATGTGAGTGTCATGGCAGGACTCCAGCAGCTAACTTGGGTCACGAGGTAACCGTGGGAATAATAGCAAAAAGAGGGAAAGAGCCTGAGTCTCTGACACTATCACATACTCCACCTGTCCAAGGGCCTGAGAAAGAGACGAACTATTCTCCTCTTTCTGCCTGTGCTATTTGGGGCCTTTCTGCAACTCACAGCTGAACCTAAACTTTTCTCATTCCCCATGGTAAGGACTTTGCATTTTATTCTAACTCACCAGGAGGCTCTTGGAGAGTTTGGGGCCAAGGAGTGGCATGGTTTGATTCATCTCTTAAGAGGCTCACTCTTGAGTGCTGTGAAGACATTGTACCCCAAGGGGCCAAGAAGGAGACAGGAAGGTCTGTTGGGGCCACTGTGGTTACCCAGGTAGAAGGTAATTGCATTAGGGTTTTCCAGAGAAGCAGAACCAATTAGAAGGATACTCATGTATAACATACACTCATATATGTCACATATTCATATATATCCTATATAGTCACACACATATTTATATATAAACATGTAGCTATTAGCCATGTGTCATATATATGTGTACATATACATACATAAAGGGATTTAGAGATCTATTATAAAGAATCGGCTAACGCAGTTATGGAGGCCAACCAGTCCCAGCTTGAAGGCCACTGGGCAAGAGGATATCTCTTATGTGGGAGACTATCTCTCTGTGTGCTCTATTCAGGTCTTCTGCTGACTGCACAAGCCCCCCGAGGTGTAGGAAGATCAATGCGTTTTACTCGGTCTACTAATTCAAAACTTAAATCTCATCCAAGCCACCCTCAGAGACACAGCAGAATTGTATTCGACCACATATCTGAGCATCCCGTGGCCCAGCCACATTGACACATAAGCATGAAATGAGCCCTTGCAGTGGTGGTGGCTCAGATGAGGGCCCGAGAGAGGAGGATGCCGGGACGTGGTCACGTTTCGGGCACTTTTGCCTTCGGGCGCAGAGATTTGATTTGCTGTGTCGCGGCGTTTTCTTAAAACACACGGGACACGTAATGGCTCACACCTCTGCAGCTGTTTTCGCTTTGCTATCTCCAGCAGTTTCCCCTCGTGGCACTCCCCATGGGGTTCCCCTGGAAGCCAGCGCCGGGCTCAGTTGTCATTTTCGAGGTTCTGCTGAGAGAGGAATTGGGCAAAGGCAGGAGACGCCGCTTTCCGACTCTGCCCCGTGGGAAAGCGTAGCGTGGGTGCCCAGTGCAACTGGAAGGGCCCCGGCTGGGAGAGAAGCAGGTCCCCGCAAGGAGGGATCTCAAAGGCACTGCGTTTCTGTTCTTCACTCAGCTATTCCGCCCCCTTTCCACAAAAGATCGGAGCTGGCCCTCGTAGTGCATTCAGCACAGTAGGGAAATGAAGGAGATTAATACAAACCAAGGCCAGAGAAAACAGGAATGGGGGCAAAACCGAGAGGGAAAGAATTCGAACGCTGTCACCCAGGCCAGAAAGTCTTCCGTGTTTGCTGACGGTGAACACAAATGTTACTCCTGAGGTTTCCCGGCAGCAGCATCGAAAAGGGAAACCCGATTAGACACGTGATTCTCACTCTCAGACCAGAGACGTGGTGGCGGCAAAAGTCTCCTGCCACCCAGGTCCGCACCGTCACATGAGGAGTTTCACGGAGAACAGAGGTGCTTCAGCCGAGGTCCGAGACCCCCGGAGTCTGCTTCTCCTTAAAATTCTGCTGGGGCCGACCGCCCCTGGAGAGGGCAGCGGCAGTGTTCACAAAAGTTTCCTCCCGTAGCAAAAGCCCAAGGCACGACACAAAGGCCAACTCAGAAAGAGCCATTTTATTTATGGTCCCTGCTTTGCTCAATTCCTCCCCTGGTGAGGCTTTTTATGGGGGGCGTTGCTTCCTGTAACCGAGTCCGGGTAACGATGCCGTTTTTTCCCCCACAAGAGAGGCAGACAGCCTGGCTGGGCGTCCTGGCTCTGCCCTGGCTCTGGGGCCGAGGGTGGGTCCCTTAACCTCCCCGCCTCCCCGCTTCCCTCCTGGTAATAACAGCCGGGACCGATCGGGTCGGGGTGAGAATTAAGAGAGAGGAACAGTGTCGAGTGCTGAAGAACAGCGCCCGGCACATAGGTGCGCCCAGTGGGTGCTGAGTCCTCAGCACTGTTGCTGTGGTTTGCAGCTTGTTTCTCCTTTTCTGAGCTAACTGAATAACATACCGCGTTTCCCCGAAGATAAGACAGGGTCTTATATTTATTTTTCCTCAAGAAGACACCTTAGGGCTTATTTTCAGGGGACGTGTTATTTTTTTTTTAAGTGCGGTACAACCATCTACATTGATTCAAATATAGTGAAGTCGTCTTCTTCTGGAACATCATCATCACTCTGCAAACCCTGAAATCCATCTTGAATTTCTTGTGACTCTGTTTCCTTTAGAACCCTTGGCCCCGATCTCTCCTGTCGAGCCATAGAGCTGTCACGGGGCGGATAAGAAGGGCTGCTCGTCTTCTTTCCCGCTCCGAGACGACACGCACGGGTTGTGCAGACGCGCTGTGCAGCCACGCCCGTCACTAAGGCTTATTTTTGGGGTAGGGCTTCTGTTGCGCACATGCTTAGAAATCCTGCTAGGGCTTGTATTATGGGTAGGGCTTATTTTCGGGGAAACACGGTAGTTGACACATCAGGTAATTAAAAAGTTGGGTACTCTAATGAGGTTTTTATACAAATGTGTTAAATGGTCCATGGGAAGAGGGGTGGACCCTGTTGGGGGGTTTGAGTCTGTGCACCCCCAGGTTACCCAGTTGGGATAATCACTGTCTGCAAACTGCACGGTTACTTTGGGTAGAATAAACCGCAGGTGCTCAGAAAGAGAGAGGAAGAGAGACAGACAGACAGCAAGGACAGAGGAGCAGGCTGACCTCCTCCGTGTGTGAGAGCCGGGGGAGCCAGGGAGAAGCCAGCCCTGCACGTGCTCTGGCCACTCTACTCGGTGGAGTGACGGGCATTCGGCGGCAGGGTGCCTGTTTTCTTTCCTTCTTGGTGTCTAAACTCGAGTCCTTTGCATCATCCAGGGTCCTTCTGAGAAAGGAAGGAGGATGGAGGTAGAAGAGATGGGACCGTCCTGTCCTTTATGGACAGTTCAGGAGGTTTTTCAGGAGTCATTTGGCTTTCCGAGATTGTGCTGTACCCTCGGGCTCCCTGAGACGCGGGCATCTGAGGAGCCCTGACGCCGGCCTGGGGCTCGGGGCGGAGGAGCGTGAGCCGCTCATGCAAGCTGAGGACGGAGGGGTTGGGGCATATCCCCACCCTCCCCCTTCCCTCCCTCGACCTGATCCGCAGGCAAACTGAAAACCAGCCTTCTTGGTCCAGTGACAAGCGCATCTTCCCTCCATGCTCCCTCCAGGTGTGGTGGGCAGGCCCCTCAGCTGGGTAACCATCCCGGTTTGGGAAAATGCGTCCTTCGTGGCAACCCTAGATCCTAATTCAGTTAGTGTTGGCCCTCTGCTTGTCAGGCTCCACGGCCCCCTCTCACTCAGAATGCAAGCCCAAATCTTTTCTGTCACCTTCCAGGTGTGCCTGCGCCCTCTCTCCATGCGCACCTTAGCCTCACCTCCCAACTCTCTTCCCTCCTTTCCTCCCTTTCCTCCTCCACACTGGCCTCCTGGCCGGTCCCCAAATGCTTCAGGCAAACTCCTGCCTCAAGGCCTTTGCACACGCCCTGCCCCTTGCTCACGGAGCTCTCCTTTCCGTGTCCGCATGCTTTGCAGGGGTTCTCAAACTTTTTAAACAGGGGGCCAGTTCACCGTCCCTCAGACCGTTGGAGGGTGCAATGCACATTCCACACATGCGCACTGTGGGCCCGGGACGAGTCGGCTGCTAAGCAGGACAGGCAGCGGTGGCAAAAACACCCGGCGGGCCGGATAAATGTCCTCGGCTTTCCCTGGGCACCCACCCCTTCCCGCCTCGTCACCCTCTCGCCGTATTTTATTACTTACCTTGTTTGCTGTTGGTTTCCCACCACAAGCAGATAATCTCCACGCGGGGAGGTATGTTGTCTGTCTCGATCTCTGCTGTACTCTCGGCATCTAGGCTCACAGAATGTGTGTTCAAGGGATGATGGAAGAAACGAATCGCCCTTGAACGTCCTTGGGGTTTGAACAGCCAGATTCTTCCTCTACTCTTGGAACAGATGTCTGTTTCTCAGATGCAGCTCCCACTCTTTTAGGGCCAGGCTGCATGAAAAATGCATCTTTAAAGACTAGAATGACCCAGCTGCATTGTAAGAAGCTGGGAGCCCGGGACCCCTTTAGTGACCGAAAGCCCAGATCCGGCACCTCAGCGGTCAGCCTTACAACCCCTGGGGAGAAGGCAGGGTGGGCCAGCGACACTAAACTGTCCTCTCTTTCCTAGAGAGTTGAATCTGCAGCAATAAAATGCATCGACCCCGCTGTATAACCACCCGCAAAACGTACAGTTAAAACTCGGTCACTTTCTCGCCTTCTTATTTGGGAGGAAATAAATGATTCCCTGAGCAAGGACGGCTCCCAAGAGGCTGTTTTATACCCAGAGACTGGAGTTACAGCAGAAAGCAGGCGGCGGGGACTCGGCGTGTCAGCAGGTTCAGCCCTGTGGCCGGTGATCCTACAGGGCTGAGCAGGACGCTTCCCGCCTTCATGGGAACATCGGTCTGGTGCCGACTTGCCCGAACGTGCGGAGCGCCGGGGAACCGGCCCCTAATTCGGTTGTGATGGACCGTGCGTTAATGTCACGGCCCTGCCCGGCCTCTGCCTGCCCTGTCGGCTCTGCGGGGAGGCCTTTCTGGGGAGGCCGCTTTTGTCTTTCTGCTGAAAGTGTATTTTTTCCACCTAAAATAGAGATGGATGGATCCTACCGCTTACTCAAGATAAATACAGGAGGTGCAAACCTCATTTGCGTTTGAAGTCGTGCGTAGTTTTATGTTTCTCTCTCTCTCTGTGTCACACACACACACACACACCTTAACCCTTTGCACTCGCTTGCTTTTTTCTCATTATCCACTCAACATTATCCACACTCGACATCCGAGTGCAAAGGGTTAAATATCTGCAAACATGCCACTGAGAAACCCAGTGAATTAAATACGGCATGTCTGTCTGCCTGTCTGTCTCTTCCTCTCTCAAATGGGGTAGGTGTGAGATCCACGAGTCCAACCTGAATGTGTTTCAATGAGGAAGGGAAATCGGGTTGTTTGGGGGACCCAGGCACCTTTCTGTCCTCCCGCCTGTCTGCAGCCCCTTCGAGATCTGGGGCCTCTGGGAGGCCCAGAGTGGAGGGCGGTCTCTACTCCCCCGGGCCGGTTTCCCAGGGATGGGAAAAGTGTTGAGAATTTTTTAAAAAATGGTGGGGGGGGGAAGTAGTGGCCCCAGGTCATGGCTACTCAGAGAAAGTTGGTTTACAAAGTCTCTTTTGTAAAGAAAGAAGTATCCCTACTTAGGCATAGCAGCTCACTGTCAATATGTAATATCTGCTTACCCTGCTCTAAAAAAAAACCAAGCTAAATATTTTTTGTTTTCTAATGTCAGAGTTTGATTTTTCACTGAAAACATTGGTAGCAAGCACAGTGGAGTAAAATCAGAAGTTGTCATGAATACTTTTATAATTAATTGTGTGTAGCGTGTGTGCATGTGCGTGTAGCATGTAGTGTCCATGTGTAGTGTATGTAGTGTGGTAGTGTGTGTTGTGTGTAGTATGCACGTGTATGGTACGTGTGTAGTATGTAGTGTGCGCATGTGTGTATGTGTGCATAGGTGCATGTGTGTAGCATTTGTGCACATGTGTACTGAGTATGTGTGTATAGTGTGTATAGCATGTGTGCATATGTACACGTGTGTGTAGTGTGTATACCTGAACTTCCCATAGAACCAGCACAGGGTGTGATAGTTTAGGGGTTAAGTGTCTTGACCACTCGGGACCCAGGAAGAGGCCCTGGGCCAGCCCTGTGGTCCCCACAGCAGGAGCACGTGCCTTGGAGTGAGGCCCAGAGAGGCCCCAGAGCCAGGCGTGGCAGCTGTAGTGGGACTTTGTATTAGACCCAGGCAATGCGTGGACCTGCGAAGCAACAGGAAAAAAACACACACACACACACAAACCGTGCAGTGCGCACCTCGGCTTTCGAGATGTACGGTAAGAACGCCGCTCCTACGCCGATGCTACCTGCGTTTGTTTTCCGTACTCTGCCACCCAAGACAGGAAGACAGTGCTCCACCTGGTCTGCTCGCAGAAGTGGCGGCGTGAGCCCGTGCAGAGCGCTTGCCCGCGCCGGAGGTCGTGCCGGACACGTGCACGCCAGCCCAGTCCGGGCCCCCAACAGCAAGGAGGGTAACAGTATGCCCACCTCACAGATGAGAAAACCGAGGTTCCGAGAGGCTGCGGGACTCGCCCAGCATCATAAGGTGGCAGAGCCTGGGGCTCACCTCCTGGTCACTTTGTCATTCGACCTTCTTTGTCTTTTTGAAGTTTCCAGAACCTTCCACTTATCATTTGCTATAAGTTACATAAGAGAAAAAAAAAAAGTCTACCAACTTCTATCCCTGACCCTATTCTAAAATCAAACACACAGTAAGAGTCTTAAACTTCTGTTTGTGTCGTCTGAGGTTGTTCTCATCCTGCAAAATCCCTGGATGAGCGGCAGTCTCGAGCACTGCACGTGTGGCGTCGAGACAGACCACACACACAGAACACGCCGCGTTCTTTGTGGGTGGTCGTGTTGGTACCGCTGGGCACGGAGACGCTGCTCTCGACAGGAACTCGATTGGTGCTAATTTAAAGATAGCGGCTAATTAGTCTTTATAGCGAGATGAAACTAATCCGAAGCATGCTGATGAGAGTGAAGTTTTATCGCGGGGAAGGCAAAATATTAATTTAGAACCCAAGAGGACTGGTGATGAAGGAATGTTTTATTTTTTTTAAATAAATTCTGCGAAATTGCAAGTAGAATGGTGATAATCACCGTGGTTGGGTCAGCGTGTCGTGCGTGTATTTCTTTCTACGGGGATTGACCGAGTGTCCGATCCGTGCTCACGGTTTGCTCAGCGCCAGGTACACAGCGATAGCAAAACCAACGCGGTGGCTGATCTTGGAGATCTAGAGTCTAATAGATCCTATAGCCTAATAGATCCTATAGTCTAAAGGAAAAATCAAAGGTGAGATGAGTAAGAATACAGATTAACAATTTTAGGTGGGTGAATGCCACACACACTCACACACACACACACACACACACACACACACAAACACGCATGCATCCTTAAAGCAACATAAGACAATAACAGAAGGGACCAGGACTTGATTGGAGCAATGCTGTCCCACAGCATTTTTGTGATGATGGAAATATTCCACCTCTGTGCTTCCCAACATGGAGTCTGCTAGTCACCTGGGGCCACTGCACACTTGAAATGTCACTAGCGAAACTCAGGAAACCAATTCTTAGCTTTGTTTTATTTTAATTCATTTGAACTCAAATGTCCACAGGCGCCTGCTGGTAATGGCACCTCCTGTTCCCAGGCGAACCCCGTGTCTCCCATTCTTACTCCCTATGATCAAGAGTAACTGATCCTACCAATCGCCTCAAGACAGAGCATGGATCCCAGCCAGAATTATCAAAAAAGTAAATTAAAAAAAGGTAATAACCTGGCTGCAATGAATGGTGCAGGGATAAACCCATTAGATGGTCTCTTCCTGGAGGTTGAGTCTTGAGCAAGGCTGTTGGAACTGATTAATCCAGTGGTGATACCCCCAACAGACTCTCAGTCTGAGAAAGTTTTGGATCTCAAAAGCCGCCCTCGTTGGAGTTCTTCCGTGCCTGCTTCTCGGACTTCCCCATCAACTCTCTGTGTGTCCCCATCCCGGCCAGAGTGCAGCAGTGAATTCTTTTTCTACACACACGAGCCAAAGTTGTCACCCTTTGCTTGCAAGCCAAGTCCCCGTCTCCTGACTGTCTCCATGCTGACCGCAGACGCCATTCGCTCGCTCGACACACACTTAACTAGCTCCTACTCTGTGCTACCTGCTGTTTAAGGTGCTGGGGGGTCCAGAAATGAGACAGAGCCTTTGCACTTAACGAAGCTCAAGGTGCAGGAACAGGGCGGGTCACGCTAGCTTTCAATCCGTAATACCCGAGTTTGAGCCTGATTGTTCTCCAGGAACTCTCCCCCTCCGTGTGCCTGAGTTCCAGCGTCTGTATGTAACCCGAAGGGTCGGCCGGGGCAGACCGGGCATTTCCCTCCCTCTGTCTTAAAACCTGTGTCGGGACAAAGCGGAGAGGCGGTGGACGGAACGGAAACTCCAGGGTGTCTGTAAGGAGGGGAGAAACGTGCGGAGAATACTTGAAAGTATTCTCCGGGGACTGCTGGGTTCAATTGCCCATGTGTTGGCCAGAGGTTCCAAGGACATCTTTGTGTCCATGTGGGGGATCGCAAGTTGGGGGCACTAGAGGAGTCGAAAGGTGCCTGCCTGACCCTTGCCGGAGAGACCTTTTGAAGTCAGGACTGCCCCAAAGAGCGCCAGACGTCTCCACTGGTGGTCTCAAAAGACTGTGTAATTGGGGAAGGGGCAGCCGGTGATTGCCGGGCTTGGTGGGCAACATCTTGAACTGTTTCCAAGCGCTTGAGACTCTACCAAAACTGAAACATATTTCTCCAAACGCCTCCGTCTTTTTATTTTACTTTTTTAATAGCCCTGCGCCTGTGGGAGGAGAAGGAGACCATATGCTTCCAATTCCCGGGCACTTAACTCTCCAAAGTGCACCGGGGTGAAAGATGTTTGATGTGCAGCCATCCTGGGGACTCGGAGCCCCTTCGATAAGCTCTTTCCCCCCTCGCATGTTTCCTTAGGAAGGGGAGGCGCCTCCTCTCCCCGTTAGAAAACAAACTCGAGTCGCGGAAAGGTTTGAGGCTCCAAGACGGTGCCGTTTCTGCAGGTTTAACCTTTTGCACTCGGGTGTCGAGCGCAATTACTCTTTGAATGTATCGATAATTTGACATATTAAAAAAATCCAAATAAATAAGTTTGCATGAAAAGAAACTCCGTTTTTTTATTCTACTGCCGCGCTCTGGACAATCCGGGGTGTTGAAACAATTAAATCCCCAGTGGAATAAAGGAATCGAGAAAAAAGCAAGCGAGTGTGAAGGGTTAAAAACTCATAGAATTCGTTCATCAGCCAACGAGTAAAGATGAGAAAAGACCCTGGCGAGAACCTGGAACAAGGAGGTCGGGGGACGCCGAGTTCTGTCTGCCCCAGATTTCCCGAAGAGAGGAACTTTTTTTTTTTTTTTTTTTTTTTTTTGACATTGCAAACATCTCCCTCCTCTGACTGTGCTGTCTCCAACCAGACTCCTCTTTCTTACTTGTGAAATGACCGGGGTAGGCAAGCACTAGTTGAGACTTGAGCTCAAAGTCCCTCCTGGTGCCTTTCCCAAAGGCAAGATATGAAGATATCACAATAGACCCAGGAGCAGGTGGTGTGGAAACTCCAGGCAAGAGGGTAAATATGATCTGGAGATGGGGCAGGGGTGGCGGGGGATGTCCTTCGTGAAATTCCTACACCTTGTTAGAAGACCTCTCAGTAGCCAGACGGTTGGTAGTTATCTGATTGCCTGTTATGAGATTGTGTTGCTTTCATCTCAAGGAGAGATCCATTAACTCTGTGTGACTCGTGAAAACCGCTAGTTGGTTATTGCAGCTGTCACGAGACGAGACTCGTTCTTGTTCATTCTCTAGTTTGGGCTTACCGGAACTATCCGCCAATGTAAGCTGAGTATCGCTTATCCGAAACTCCTGGGGCCAGAAGTGTTTCAGATTTGGGGACATTTTTCTCATTTTGGAATATTCGCATACACATACCAGTTGGGCATCCCTCCCATCCGAAAATCCAAAATTCAGGATGCTCCAAAGTCTGAACCTTTTTGAGCACCGACTGACGTGATGCTCAGAGGTGGCGCTTAAAGGCGACGCTCATCGGAGCATTTCGGATTTTGGGTTTTCAGGTGAGGGATGCTCAACTTGTACGATGCGAAACGGCGCAGTGTTTTACAGAGCGAGTTTGCCAACCTTGCAAAAAGATGCAGGATTTCCCGAAGTCTCTGAAACCTACTTTTTTTGGGGGGGAGCTTCTCCAACCACGTGCAAAGCCGCCGAAACCATGGCAAAGCGAGCGTCTGGTGGGGTTGCACCAGCCACAATCCAGGAGGAAGAGAAAATAAAGAGAGAAAGATTTGAATACCAAAGGGCCAAGAGAGCCTGAGCAAAACTGAGGGAACATTCTCAGCCTTTGCAGAAACAAAACACGACAAACCACGATGGTTTTTCCTGATGATTGAGCTGCCAAAGTCATATATTAATATAAACAAAGATTTGTTTATAATAGCATCACTCGGTTTTCGGTAGGAAAAAGTCAAGTCGCCATTTCTTTCACCGAAAGTAACATTTATTTCATTCTGTCTGCGCTAATAGTGAGCACATGGTTTCAATTAAAATTTCAATATTTTCTTAAAAGGCAGATCAAACACAACTGTTTTTTCACACCGTTCACTTTTCAAAAGGAAATCCCAGTCAAATCTCCTCTCCCCACCCCACTTGAACTATTTATAATAACATTTTACTTTCCATTTGAAGTAGGTTCTTTATACTTTTCAATTCCCAGGATTAATCACCCCGGAAAAAAACGAGGACTTTGTACACGGGTCTATGGGGTGCCCCGGGTAAGGTGCCTACATTGTTTCAGCATTTTGACCCAATCACAGTACAAGTAACAGGGTCTGTGCTGGACACCTCCGCCCCTCCCTCGGGCACTGGAGAAACTACATAAATAAATAGCAAGAGGGGATCTCGTGCCCCCAAAATCACGTGCTCCGTGTAGTGGGGCAGGTGGTAAATCTATACCTTCCAATAATCACAACCCAGGAAAATAGCAGGTGTGTAAGAAGAGGGAGCAGCCCTTCCTTGGAAGGCTTCCTGGAGGCGGCGGCAGGAGTACAGTTAGAGCCTCTCCTGGCTGGACCACTTCAAGGAGATGAAGCAACTCAAGCTTAAACCAGAGGTTGCAAAGTTGGGGCTTGTGATCCAGGATCTGACCCATAGCCACGTTTAAGACGCTGTAAGTTGGGATCAGCCTGCAACATTTATAGAGCATCTCTCTCTCTCATGTGTGCGCACGTCTATGCACACACATGCACACTTGCACCAACACTTGGGCTTGAGTGGAGTCTCCCTCCTAGAGGACGTGTCTGTTTCTTGCCGTGCCACCCCGCAGGGTCCCCCTCGCTCACCCTCGCACATGGGCGTGTGGCCCCTCAGGGCAGGGTTTCTGGCGGAGTCTAAGAGACGGGCCATTTCCCCCCAAACGGCTCCATCTTTCTCACTGTCCCTCCCTCTCCCTCCTCGGCCCCCAGACATTTCTGTCCAGGAGCCGATTCGAGGCGGTGCGTTCGCAGAAGGAAAGCTGGTGGCAGTTGTGGGACAGGCTCCCCTCCCGCCTCCCCCGAGGGTGTCTGTGGGACTTTGGGGGAAGTTCCCTCCCCCACCTGAAACCACCGCGACCTCGCGCGGGATGTGGCCGAGCTGGTCTCTAAGGGCCTCTCCCAGCCTCGATGCTCCGGGTCTTCCAATGCGCTCCGATTTGAGGAAGAGCCACGCCCGGCCCTCCGGATTTTGCGCTCAGAAAGGGTGTTGTGATGGGCTGAGAAGCCCCCACTCCCCGCTGGGGAGCCGCTCGACTACAACCCAGGTCCAGAAGGCAGCGGAGGACGTCAGCCGTCTGTGGGGTGTCTCGGGGTCCCCAAAGCTCCTCCTGTCTCACTCTTGTTGGGGGTTTCTGATCCACCCTAGCCTGTTCCCTCAGCATCGCTGAGGGAGGGAGTTGAACAACGGGCAGGTTGTCATAAAACAACCCCCGTGCAGGTTTTGACAGTGAGGACGGAGACCTGCTCCTAGGCAGGTGTTCCAAGGTGAACCCTGGGGGGGGAGGCGAGGAACCCACCTGGAGTCACGTCACATCACCTGTTCCTCTGTCCACCCTGCCCTCACCCGGCTGTCTGGTCAAGGCCAAGCTCTCTGGGTCTCTTTAACCCCATCTGCAAAATGGGATCGCAGTGCCACAAGGCAGGGCTGTGAATGTTTGTTTAGTGAAAGGCGTGGTGATGTTCAGGTGTTTGAACACCTAGCCGGCTCCGTGTGAGTACTCAGCCAAATCATTACCCGCTGCTGCTGTTGTCACTATCGTTATACGATTAGACGGTCTCTTATACTACTATACTATTATCGTTACTGTTGATTCGCCAACATAATAGTTTAGCTACTAATTAACAGCTGACTTTACTAATTTAAAGGTCGTCGTCATTCTTGGTCTTCTCTCCCAACCAGACGCACGTCTCTGAATTCCCTTCTGCTGGAACCCTAGAGCATGTTACGTCCGAAAGCTAGAAATCCCCTGCCCCCCCTCCTCCCATTCCAGACTTGGATTTTGGAGCGCCGGGGTCCTAGCAAGGACTGTGGCTCCCACTGAGCTCTCAAGCCCGGTCCAGTGCAAATCTGCGAGGACGGCTCCTCTCCCCGCCCCCGCCCCCACACACACGCTTGTGCTGGGAACGGTGGTGTCTGAGTTTCATTTGTGCAAGGGGCCTTTAAAAATCTCCCGGGGCCCCTCGAAAACCCCCAGCCCCCTTTGTCCGGATGGGGACGGCAGCGGTGGCCGGGCTGCCCCTTCCTTCGATTGTGCGCCGAGTAGCCCTCCCGGGGAAGGCTGTGATTTATACGCGCGAGCTTGTCACGGGGTGAAGAAAGGAAGGGCCCCTTTTGCATTTCGATCAAATGTTGGGTTTGAAAGCCACCCACCTCGGCAAGCTCAGCTGGACCCGAGGCCCAGGGTGGAACACATTGCCCGCTTTGTTGCCGCGGCGGCGGCGTTTCGGAAGGCGCCGAGAATGCGCCTCGCTCTGCCGGCTGGGACGGGCACCGTGTGTAGGCTGCGGCACTGCTCCCTCCGGCCAGAGTGGAGCAAGATCGGCTCGCTGTCTCCATGCGGTCCTCCTCCTAGCAGACCGGAAGCTCTGGCCTGCTCCTCTCTGCTGTTCCTCCTGCAGCCGCCCACGAGCAAGGAACCGTCCAAGCTGCGTGGTGCAAACGGTCACCCCCGGTCCCCACCCCCCAGCGAGGACAGGGCAGACTGGCTTACCGCCCTTGGCTGCCCCTGCGGGAGGGGGTTAATATACAAAGGCACCGACCGGTGTTGACGCCAGGGCGCGGGGACACCCTTCGTGACAGTCCAGCTTCTCAGCCGGACGCGGCGTCTTGCGAGCCCCGATCACGGAGCCCTCTGATGGTTTCCTGGGTCTCTCCAGCGGCCGCCTGGCCCCTCAGTTAAACCGGGCGTGGAGGTAGCCCTGGGCTCCCTCCCTGTTGGTTCCGTCTGAGCCATAAACGCGTCCCAGCCTCGGGCCTGGGCAGCGGGGAGAGTCCTTCCCGCAGGTGGGTGAGCGGTCGAGCCGGCGCCTCCCGCTAGATCTCACAAGGCTCATCCAGGAAATCTGGAGATTGCCCTGGAAGCATGCTAAGACTCCCTCCCAGCTTCATCCACTTATTTAGCACACGGTTATTCGGTACCTCTTATGTGCTGCATGCTGGGGTTATATGGAATGGGGGAAAATAACCCTGAATAAGAAAGATGGGGTCCCCACAGGCCATTTCTGTGCACACAGACCAAAAATAAGCAGGTGCATAAACAAACAAGGTGGATTCAGAAAAGCAGACGCAGTAGAAAGGAAGGTGGGGGGCAGAGAGCACCTGGGGAGTGACAAATATTTAATGCTCCTGAGACGCTGGGATCGGAGATGGCTTTCTGCAGAGGTCATGACTGAGCTGAGACCAGAATGAAAAGGTGGAACGAGCCATGGGCAGAGCATTCTAGACTGAGATCAGAATGTGTAAAGGCCCTGGGGTAGTGGAAAATGAATCCCTGGGCCTCACAGGAAAGCAGCCGGTGTGATTGAGGCGTAAGGCAGGGAAGGGTTAGAGTGACCCAGGGCAGGAGCTGGGAGAGGGGAGGTGAGGTTCAGGGTCACTGGGGGTCTTGACAAGGCATCCGTCTGTTTCCAGAACCCACCCAAAGACGTGTGCGCGCGTGGAGCACTGCCCTCGAGTGGGGTTTCCTCCAGGTCTGAAATAAGGCGAGCTCTGGGTACTGTGCTCGTTATGCAAAGTGGTCTTCAGGAGAGAAAGCCGGTTTTCTGGTGGGTTACTGTTGGCAGCTGCCTCTGGGTGACATCCCCCACCCCAACCTCAAAGGGCTGGGAAACAACATAGAGGTGTGAATTAAGAACAGTCCCATTTGATGTGCTGTTGAAATGAGCTGGTCCGTGCTGAGCTGTGCTTGTAAGTGTCACATGCCGCATGGCTCCAAGTTGAGCGGATAATCCCCGGCACAGTCCGAGTGCTCTGGTGCTGTCCACAGCATGTGTGCTGGCCAAGCCCACAGGCCACCAGAGCGGCCACCTCCCCGAGTCCAGACCTGCCCTGCCCAGCACAGCGGTTGCACGGACTAGCGGACCCTTGAAATGGGACTAGTCCACATGGAGACATACCCAGAGTGTAAAACACCCACCAGATTATGAAGTTGTTGTATGGGGAAAAAAATGTAAAAAGTCACATGGGTAATTGATACGGAGATTACATATTCAAATGATAATATTTTGGGTCTATTGGGCTAAATAAAATGTTATTAAAATTTCACCCGTTTCTACTTTCTTAACCCTTTGCACTCGCTTGCTTTTTTTCTCATTATCCACTTGACATTATCCACACTCGACATCCGAGTGCAAAGGGTTAATGTGGCTGCTAGGAATTGCCATATATTTAGTCCCTACTCGAGACTCGCATTCTGTTTCTATCCGCTGGGGGTGGCTGGTCTGGCCAGTGCTGGCGGCCTGTCTGTTGGACTGTGCAGGTGAAGGGAGTCATGTCATTTGGGGCATCATCAGACCTCTGGACTTGAAGACACGGGCAACTTTGCGTGGATTAGGGAAAGCTGCTGCTCCTGTACAGTCTAAGAAGGGGAAAAGACCCCGTCTTTCAGGAAGACCCGGCCCCCAGCCAGGGCGCACAGCTTGGCAGGTAGACAGGGACATAGCTCGCCCCGCTCCGCCCTGGCGGCTGCGAGCCCGGGAAGGTCACAGCCTGCGTAGCAGCAGGTAGCAGCCCAGGACGAATCTGCTCCCCCTGCTCTGCCGTCAGTCAGAACCGAAGTCACTTGGTTGGACCCCTGGTGAGCTGTGTCTCGAGCGAGGTGGCACCTTGGTCAAGACGGCATCCCAGGGACCAGCCGTGCTTGTACCCGGTGCAGCTCTAGATACCTTCCTACCAGGCACCCAGCCTGGGGCAGCAGCTTGCCTAAACCCTCTGAGTCTCCACTTTCCCGTGTGCAAAGCAGCTCGATGACAACAGGGCCCCCCTGGCTTTGGCAAAAGGATGGGGTCTTGGAGCAGGGGACGCGTGTGGATTCCGTTCTGCGTGCCGGGTCGGGTGGGGGGTGGGGGGGCTTCAGCACATTAAGCCGGGCTTTGCCGTCGGTTTTTTCGTTCCGCCCGCTTTGCCCTGCGGAGAAGGCTTCCGCGGATAGCGATGACTCCGCAGCTGTTGATCACCAGGAAGCTGTAATCACTAAGAGGATGTTTGGAATCATCAGTTCAGGATTTTCAGAAGGAAGCAAAGCAAAGAAACACTGTAGTAGCCCTCCCTGATTATTTCTCAGGCTTGAAGTAACCAGGTGCATTGAGGAGATTATTTTTTTTTCCCCCTCTTCTGATTTACGATGGTCTCGGGGTCTAAATTTTGAAACCGCTGATAGAATGTGTTCTGGGATGTTGTCGTAGGAACCTGAAACTCTTCGACTTGTCTCACAGTAAAATTTCTTAGATTATTTGCTCAGGGGTTTAATAGGTTTAAAAAGAAAAACAGCCTTCAGGAGGTCTCTTGTTGTAAAACATCAGCTTTACATATCGAGAGAATTGTGGGGTATTTGAACTTGACACATTAGGGAAACCGCTCAGGTTCTAAGGGTTTCGAGATTTGGGTACCGACCTGTGAGTCGACTTGTAAACGGTGGGTCCAATGCGTGAAGTTCATTTAGAGTCTCTTGGGCTTTGGGAAGCCAGAACCGTGCTCTCACCAGGATAGGCATTAAAAAAAAAAAAAAAAAAACCCCACGTTTTTGGATGAATGAATGGTCATTTTACAGATGAGAAAACAGACCTCACAGAGGGTCGGCGTCTCCTTTTGTATTTACAACCAGCAAAGTTAGAAGAAAGAGGGACCTCCTGGCCACGGCACGCATGGGCATGTGCCCTAGAGTGAGTGGGAGCCGCCAGTCTGCCTGTTTCCCCCTCCAGGGTCGCGGCTCTGCCATGCTTTGCGTAGCGTGAGTTTAGCATGGACCCCTCAATCGTGCCAACGACCCTGGCATCCCACTGTGGAGGCACCCGTTTCCCTGATGCCGGAGGGACACGCTGCTGGCCCCGCTGAGCAAGAGACTTTTGCGTCATTCCCCACTGTGACGCTTTCCTGGGAGTTTTCTTTCTTCCGAGGGTACGTCGGATACTGCATTTTTATGCCCCACGGGCTTTCTATGGACCCTGCCCACCACGTAAGACGGGATTGCATTGCAGCCTCGGCTGGTGGGTTTCCAGTGGCAAGTAACCACCCATCGGAAGGGGGGAGATAAATGCAGCAGGTACCTGAGAGCGGAAGAGCATGGACAGAGCCGAAAGGGACAGAGCAGAAAACAGCGCGTTGCGTAATGAAGCTCACGTCGTTTGGCAAGACGGATTTGTGGGTGTGTGCGTGTGTCCCCGATCCTGGTGAAAACGTCTCAGACCGTGGGACGCACCTCGACACGTCTGAAAGCCATGGTCGTCAAAGCCGCTTCCCATCTCCTCGTCGCTGTTAAGTCTGGATGTACGGAAAGCGCCGACGCTGTGTGCTTCAGGTTCGGGAATAGTCAACCTGTGGACTCGATGACATCAGTCCATCAGCATTGCTCTGCAGGTGGACTTTCTTTTTTTTTTTTTTATTTTTTTTATTTATTTTATTTTTTTTTGGGACAGAGTTTCACTTTATTGCCCAGGCTAGAGTGAGTGCCGTGGCATCAGCCTAGCTCACAGCAACCTCAAACTCCTGGGCTCAAGCGATCCTCCTGCCTCAGCCTCCCGAGTAGCTGGGACTACAGGCATGTGCCACCATGCCCGGCTAATTTTTTCTATATATATTTTAGTTGGCCAATTAATTTCTTTCTATTTATAGTAGAGATGGAGTCTCGCTCTTGCTCAGGCTGGTCTCGAACTCCTGAGCTCAAACGATCCGCCCACCTCGGCCTCCCAGAGAGCTAGGATTACAGGCGTGAGCCACCGCGCCCGGCCTGCAGGTGGACTTTCTTGAGAGCTGTGGGGGCTCCTTCCCTCGGGCTACAGTTGCGGTTACGAGGGTGACTCTGAGCCCCTGTGCCTCCACCTTTACGTCTCCAATCCCCTCCGCCTCAGCGTCACCGCTGACAAGTTACCCGCGCTGGGGTGGCCTCCCGGATCGGCTCTGAGCCACAAGGACTCGTTGAGCCTGGAGCCAGGAACCCTGAACCCTCCAACCCGTGGTTTAGGTTGGCCACTGTCCCCATTTCCAAAGATCGCTTGGAAGTGTAAAAAGCGAACTGTTTTTGTTTGTTTGTGTTTTATTTAAAGCACAAAGTACCGCTTTTCGTTTACACCTTCATTACCCAGCGAGATCAAGACTTACCGGAACAGACACATTTGATGCCACTCAGGCATCAGACAGGAGAGCCCGGTTTCAAGGGTGCCCTCATCAACCTGCTAATTGGCGCTATTAACGCGCCTCTCTCTCCCCCGAGCGAGCCAGAGCTTTGCTGGGGGAAGGAGCTGTCATAGTGATGCTGATTTCCGCAGCCCGGAGCAGGTTGAGGATCAACTTGCCACTCACCAGGTGCAAAAAATGGCTGGAGTCCCTTCTGCTTGGGGACGGCGGGAAGGCTGGGAGAGGCCGCACCGAGCTGGTTGTTCCCTGGCCCCGTTCACCCCACGTGTGCGCCAAGCCATCGCGTCGGGTTAGGGCGTCGTTGGTCAGGGAGAGGGAAGCGGTACGGCAATACTTTGCTTTGGCAGATCAGCCCGTGCAGCTTATGGGGGGGGGGGGAGGGTCTGATTGGTCTTCCTCAGCCAGGCGTTTTACCACCTGCGTTAGTTTCCTGGGGCTGCCACGACAGACGGTGTGATGAAAGCCGCAGAAACGTGTTCCCCTTTAGCTCTAGAGCCAGAGGTCCAAGCTGCACCCCCTTACGAGGGAGCTTCTTGCCTCATCCGGCCTCTGGTGGCTCCAGCGTCCCTTGGCTTGTGGCTGCATCTCTCCGATCTCTCACTCACTCGTCATCTTCACGTACCGCCCTCTCCTCCCTGTGTCTGTTTTCCTTCTGTCTCTTAAAATGACGCCAGTCATTGGAGCGAGGGCCCATCCTACATGCAGGATGCTCTCATCTCAAGATCCCAAATTCCACCTGCAGAGACCCCCTGCTTTAAGGAAGTCAGGGGTCCCAGGCTTAGAAATGCGTGTATCTTTGGGGGAGGTGCACAATATTCAACCCACTGTACGCCCAAGAGAGGAAATAGACTCTCACGTGGTCGGAGAACACTGTGTTCAGGAATTATTTGCCGAGCCTTCACCCCATGCCATGCACTGAGGCTAGTCTGTGAGTACAGGTGGAAACACAGAAGACCAGCAAGTCCGTGGCCATCGGGGTTCTGCCGTAGGGGAGCCGAAGGACTTCTGGCAAGAACTTACTGTCTCTGTGCCTCCCTTTCCTTATCTGTAAAACCTCTTTGCTCAAAAAGTCATGTTCTCAGCAGGATCTGTGATCACCGTATTAAGGAAACCCCACTCCCTTGCCCCTCTCCTGTTTCTCAGGTTACTGCCCAGCCCTTACCCAATCTGGCTTACTGGGTTGAATCTCGTCATCTCCCTCCACGCGCTCGGCTGAGGTCACCCCAGGCCAGGCTCTGCCTCCTGGCTTCAGGGATCACACCGTATATAAACAGGTGTCCTCTCTGCGGTCTGTTTAGTTTCATGGTTTGGGGCTGTTTTGTGTGGTTTTTCTCGGTGGATTTTGCTGTTGAAAATATCCCTCGAGCGTGGGGCTGAAGTGCTCTCTGGTGTCCCTAAGTGCGCCCGGGCACTTAGGGACACCAGATCTACCTCCCGAGCTCCCGAGAGACAGGCTGTCTGTCTATGTTGTCGACTGCTCCATTCCCAGCGCCCAGAAGGGTGCCCGGCATGTGGGAGGTGCTCAGGAGCTGTGTGTTGAAGGCATGAATGAGATGTCTCTCGGGGCACGCCCTCAGGGTTTTGTGAGAAAGTAGTCAGAGACTCTGTATAATAGCAGATCTTTGTGTTAGTGTGAGTGAGCTCCTTTTCCCTCCCCCATTTCCTGAATTACTTCTGCATCTCGGATCCATAATACCTTGAGCAGCGTTCATTCCAGAAATATGCCGTAGGTTCTCGAATAATAACGTGGCAGAGTGTGTTGTCTGAAAGTTGCATCTTTTGGAAGAGACGGTGGTGAGACGTACAGTTGATTTTTGTTATTCACGGTGCCTTTTGCTCTATGAAGTCTCCGTGGATACTGGGATAGCGAATACTGGGTGGTTGTTCTAAGGGCAATGCAGAGTTGAGTTCCTGCAAGCCTCTGGTTACAGCACTCTCATCAATCGATTAACACATAACCTGGCTTTATGTGCTCTCCTGTATAAAGACACCTGATCTAATGCATGCTGTCGATTCATTCACCTTGAACTCACGGGCACCTGCTCTATGACTCGTGCGTGACGGAAGCTTCTCTGACGCACCTGTTGCCTCTGGAGGGCGCAGCCCAGCCCGAGCGCACTTAGGGACACCAGACGGTACTCCAGCCCCATGCTCGAGGGATATTTTCAACAGAAAAATCCACCGACAAAAAAAGCACAAAACGGCCCCAAACCATGAAACTAAACAGACCGCAGAGAGGACACCTGTTTATATACGGTGTGATCCCTGAAGCCAGGAGGCAGAGCCTGGCCTGGGGTGACCTCAGCCGAGCGTGTGCACTTCCGGGTCACTCAGAATTGTCTCTGCGCAGCCCTGCCAGAGACTGCCCGGGAAACGCCAGGGGTAGCCATGGACTCTAGCACACAGGTGGATTTGCAAAGAGTGGGGATGGACCGTGTATCCCTAGTAGCTGCAGAGAAGAGGCGACCTTGTCCTGCTGGTTCTGCGCACCTGTGCTAGGAATCACAGAGCTAGCTGTCCGTGCTGAACACACCTGGCAAGCGGGGGGGGGGCACCCTCCCCCTTTGGAGAGAGATGGCGTTCTAGAATTCACGAAGGGCTCTGCTGAGTGAGTTGTGGCTGCTTCTTTGAAACCCACGGGTGTGAGCAAGGAAGTCAGCTCCACTCTCCGTCCTTCCTGGGGAGTCACTTCTGGAGGAAGGGCCGCCCCAATGACGCCATCGGAAGGCTGCCGTGGTCCCCGGGCAGGCCCCGCAGAGGCAGAGAGAGAGCTGAGAGCAGAAGCAGCCGTCCCAGCTGGGCGGCTGCACAGGGTTCAAGCCCCCGCCACAAAGAGCGGCTTTGAGGGGGACGGCATCTGGCGGCTTGAAAGCGTGCCAGTGGCAAGGCACAAACTTCAGTGGCTCAAAGACAAGCACTTCTCGGAAGCTTCCCTTGCTTTCTGTCAACAGTGAAAAGTGGTGGGTGGACTTGCAGCCTCTGAAGAGGAAAGGGGGTTTGCTTTTAAGAGGGGGCAGCCACCCAAGGGGGAAACCGTCTCGCCCTGGGTGCACTTGGTCTCTCACCTCCTCCGCTCCGTCCTGGTGCAGACCCTTCTCAGCACTCCTCACCCGGCGGGCTCAATTGTGTTTTCTTTGTTCATTTTTTATTTTGTTTTAGGTCCGCAAATCATACGTAAATGCCTTAATGGTGAAGCTAATTCAGCTACCTACCACCGCTCCATGGCATTTCAGCCTCTCCTTTGCAAAGGAAGCCTTGCTCTGAGCTTTGTCGTGAGACCCTTGGACACACAGATACGTGCCCACAGAAAAGTGCGTTTTCCCCCAGTTTTAAAAAGTTATGCAAATGCTACTGTACTAGCGTGCTACACACCCTGCCACTGCGGAAATACCGTCTCCCTTGCCGTGTAAACTCAAAGTATTTTGCGTATGTCTGTGTATGTGTCTCTGTATGTGTCTATATGTGTTTGCCTGTGTGTGTACACGTGAATGTCTGTGTTTCTGCATATGTTTGTGCCTGTGTGCATCATTGTGCCTGTGTATGTGTGTGCATGTATGTGTGTGCATGTATGTGTGCATCGGTATCTGTGCATCTGTGTATATTTCTCTGGGTATGTGTATGTGTGGGTATCAGAGTCTGTATGTACGCATCTGTCTGTGTCTCTATGTGCACACATGTGTCTGTACCTGTCATGTGCATGTGATCATGTGCACGTGTCTTCATGTTTGTGTATGTGTATATGTGTGCACGTGTGTGTGTGTGTGTATTTCTCCAGGGCAGAAGCTTAGCAGTGGGCCAAGGGGTAGGTGCATTTTCCACCTTCCCAACTGCCAGCTGCGCCTTGGCCGGTCCCTCCCCGGGAGCTGCGCCGCAGACTCCACATGCAAACACAATCCGGCGCCGGAGGAGCTCACAGCAATGCCCGGGGCCGCCCGTCCTCCTGGGGGGGGTGCGGATGCTTGAGCCGTTTCCCATGGCGCCGGGGCTCTGGCATCGGACTGGGGAGCCCTGGGTGTCCCCGGATTCAGGGCAGGATAAAGGCAGGTCAGATTAGCGGCACAAAGCCTGCCTGTTCCCCTAATCATCTTATCATTCCTAAATTCAAATGGAATTTCTCCCTCCACCCCCAGGGGATTCTATTCTCCCCCTCCCCACGCTAGTCTCCGCAGGGCAGGGCCCATCCATGTGTCTGGAGCTCGCTTGAGTGAGTCTTTCCAGGCGAATACTTTCCCATAAAGGCACAATTAATGCAGGAAGGAATCAGAGGCCCGGGGACGGAAAAGGCTAAGCCATTTTGCTTTCTTAGCAGCTCGAAACGCTCTGCTTTGCTTCGAGGAACCCTTGTGTTGTAACCACTCTCTTGCCGATAAATCCCTCGATATCAGGATATTTGTGGATTATCCACATAACTACGCTTTTAAAGCTATAGGCGGAACCGTGTCTGTTTGGCTGGCCTGCTTTGGCCCAACTGCTAATACGGAAGGGTGGATTTTAGCCAAGCTGCACAGTTGAGAGATAAAACGGCAACAAACAAAACAAGCCACTCCCTACCTCTCCCCAAAAAACCCAAACAAACAAACAAACAATTCCTAAGAAACAAAACAAAAGGAGGCAATCAGATTCCAGAAAAGCAAGTAAGGGAGAAGTCAGGTGACCAACCTGTCATCAGTTATTAGAGGGTGAAGTCTGACCTGTCCCTGCTTGGAAGGCAAAGGAAACAGTTTAGGGAATAAGGTATGAATCGAATCCAGATAGATGGTTTCAGGTGTGCTGGGCGTGGCCCAGGCCGTGGAGTGGACAGAGGGGTGTGGGCTCCGCTCTCCCCACAGGAGACCCGTGGGACTGAGGAGCTGCCTGGTGACAGGTCTGGGAGTGCCTCACCTCCGGCAGCCATGTGGTCCCAGTGTTCGTTGCAGTGGTGGGCAGGGATTCACTGTTGGCGTCCATCCGACAAGAAGCATCAAGAGCTTTTAAGGCCCGAGAGGGCAGGGCTCTCTGTTTGCACACTAAAGATCAGGTACCAAAGCAAAGCGAGCCTTGTGACCATGGGTTTGGTGGCTTTTTCTGTTGTTGTTTCCTATGAGGCCACCCTGTCGGGGTGAGGAAGCCGGGGTGTTTGGGGGGGCAGCAGCTTGGACGGGGTGGGCAGCGGGTCTCCTGGGCCTCCCCTGCGCCTCCTCACATGTCCCCCGCTGGCTGAGCACGGAGCTGTCCCCTGGCTTCTGGGCTGGAGGTGCCCCGTGTGGTCCTGACTTCTGAGGCTCTTAGTTCACCGGCCGCTCCCGCCCCTTCTGAGAGCCTGAGCCCAGGCAGCGCGTCCGGGTCCGGGGCTGCCGCGTGCGGAGCCGGCTGGATCAGCTTCCTCCTCTGGGATCAGCGGGCTCCGGTGGAGGGAGGAAGGTGCTCCTGTCGAAGGCTGGGGGGTGGCCGCCCCAAAGAATGCAGTGGCCAGGTGGAAATGTGGGTGACCTGGAGACGGAAGGGGGCCTCTCCCCATTGGCTGCAGCGGATTGCAACAGGGCGGGAAAGCCAGCCTGCTATCGCCCCAAATTCCAGTTTTTCAGTAGATACTGAGAACCTAAGTTCTCTCTGATTTGAAAGACTTTCCCGTGCAGCCTCTCCCCCTTGCTCCCTCCCTCCCCGTCGGTCTGTAACCCGCTGTGCCTTGCTGCCAACACGTCTGAGGGCCAATCTGGCTCCGGGGCCCCGTTTGAGAGCAAGATGCTCCCCGAGCAGCCCGGGCCGGTGCCGCAGCCCCTCCGTGGCCACGCAGTTGGTGGGAGAGCCGTGTTCGGGGTATCCCGAGGGCCTTGCTGGTTCCCCGGGAGCGAGGCTGCTGCGTGGCCGTCCCCGGACGGAGGGTCGCTCGCCCTCCACGAAGGCCCATGTCCCAACCTCACTGACACTGACTCCTTCCCTCCTTCCCCCCCCCCTTTGTTTTGCGCTGTTTGTTTCGGTTGCCCTAGATTTGATGCAATAACAACTGGGAGGATCTTGCTTCCACTTTGGCGCAGAGTGTCGGTTTTTTCACACGTAGCTGGAGGAAAACAGTGGCAGCTGCCTAAACACGTACCACATACCGAACTCACAGGAGGCAGCTCTGAAAAAAAAAAAAAAAGAGCTGCCCAGGCAGCCAGAAGGATGCGGCATGGCGTGTTTTGTCGACCCTGCGGCCACCTTCACACGCCGCCAGGGTCCCGGGGAGCGAAGACCGCAGACCCCGGCTGGACGTGGAAGTTAATTCGGGGCACCGGGGAACTTGGAGGCCCGAGGTGCACGGACGGGGTGCACGGACGGGGTGCCTGCGTGTCTGCCGTGTCTGTTCTCTCGTTCGTTGCATCCGTGTGGGGCACGTGCGTGTTCCAGATGCCGGCCTGGGCTCTGGGGGTAGAGGAGATGACGTCCCTCTT